>PVIY010058179.1:0-12540 GCA_004026745.1 Myrmecophaga tridactyla | reverse complement strand
GGGGGGGGGGGGGGGGCGGATGGCAGCAACGTGGGCTAACTCACTCAGAGGCAAACCTGGAAGACCAGCTCGACCCAAAAAGGACCAGAAACCTGGAGCTTTATAGAATTAAGGAAGAAATAGCAGATGAGGCATTGTTTTTGCTTCTCCATAACAAGATGGTGTGTAGTATATACAACTTCATGGAACAGGGGGAGGTGGAAAATGGATGATATATTACTAAGCTAGAAAACATGGGGTTTCGAGCAGGACAAGGATTGATAGAGTTACAAAAGATACTGCAAGATTCAAGGATGAGTTTTATATCATGAAGTCCATTTGTAAAGACTTTGGACTACAGTATTCAAGAAACAAATTGACATTCTAAGGACAAATTATCAGGGCATCATCTATGAACTTCAAGACAACAAATTTTGTCTCCTTACTCAGATGTCTGCAGGAAAACAATATTTAGAACATGCATCTAAGTATTCAGCATTTACAGGTGGCTTAATCAGAGGTATCTTATCAAATGTGGGGACAAAAAAGTATTGTAACAGCTGAAGTGTCTTCAGTGCCTGCCTGCAACCTTCAAGTGATGATACAGAAGCTGTAGAACAGATTGAAATTCAAGACTTCAAAAGTGTAAAGAGAAAAATCATTCATGTATAAAGTATTTCAGTAGCAATAATTGATTACACTGCTGGAAGGTTGTATAAGTATAAGCTCTCGCTACATTTTATGATGAAAGATGCACTTTTAAGCATGAGTAAGGTGTTTTTTTTAAACCAGTTTAGCACAAACCAAGTTAAAGCAGATAATGGGACATTCTACCATTATATACACTTTACTGATCTTAATTTACTAAAACCTTATTTCCAAGAGCCAGACACCAAGACATAGGACCCTTATTTTTAACACTTTTATTTACTTAGAGTGATATGTACTTATTTAACCCAGATGGAAAAGCAAAACTCAGGGCTTGTTGAATTACCATAAAGAAAAGTATGTGTCAACCAGAATCATTTGTGTTAGAATTAACAAATGTGAAGTATCAGTTTGTTTTAATTATTCAAAAAAAGGAAACATTACATCAAATTGAATGAAACTTAGTTTTTAATGTTACTTTTAATTTAATTCTATTGAGAATTTTTACACCTGTATAAGGATTTCATATATCCATTACATATACATATTATTACTCTATATATCTGACTGGTTAAATAACTTAAAAACTTAATTTCACTTTAATAGATTTCAATTCTCGAATGCTCCTTTAATGTAATAAAGTGAAATATAATGTAAATGTATTAGTTTAAATGTGAATTCAGCAACTCCATTGCCAAAGAACGTTAGGTATGTTGGGAATGATTTTTATACTTCTTGCTCTTTGTATGACCTTGATTTTCAACTTCTCTTTCTGTGCATGGAAGTGCTGATGAAGGTTCTTCCATCTTTAAATTTATTTCCTTATTTACTATTCCCCTAAAGAAGATGCATGGATAATTGTTTTAGTCATATTGATATTAATTGGGCTGTATCTTCTCAGTGGGTTGGGGTCAGTGCTCAAGTTGTATGTCTCTTTTAAACTACTCTTACACTTCTAGGATATATCTATGCTACTTGTGTAGTGATAAGGCTAGGACTTTTTTATTCATTGTGGAAGGAGGCCAGTCCATCTCCTCTCTGCTCTCTCTTCTAAGGCAGTGTTGCCAGGTCAAGGAACTTAGATCTGCTTAATCCTAACTTAGTTCTGTAAGACACCGGAGGCAAATTTATTCTCTTTTGGTGTATGCCTCATCCTTCTTCTTCCGGTGCTTATGGTTTGATTCAGATTGGCCTTTATAATCATATTCCAATGCCAATCCCATTCTTGAGAGTTGAAGGTAAAATAGAGAAGGGGAAGAAGCAAAAGACAAGACTTAACTTAAATGATCTTGCCTAAGCAGATATCTCCAATCCAGCTTTTGTTGAGAACTGGCATATTATACTTTGATTATTAAAGCTGTACTTTGTTTCTCATTTAATTATTACCCTTGTGCATATACGGATTTCACAGGGAACTCTGCAGAAGGGAATGAATGAAACACCAAACAAGATATTTTTACTGGGTTCTCTGCCACAAATATGGCATATTAAGAAGGGCAACCTCTTCTAGTAAAAATGAGCCAATTTATACTTAAAAACATGAAATAGAAACTACAGAAATTGCTTTAGTTACATAAAAGAAAACTAAGTGTAGGGGCATACTATTTCCCTTTCATAAAAAGGTTCAGTATTATAAAGATTTCAGTTTAACTCAATTGATTTATTAAATTGAAGTAACCTTAATTATCAAATAATGTGAACGAAAATAAAATTTTTTCAGATTTTGAAAAACAAATTCAGAAAACCCTACAAAATATAAAGTTCAGTGATTAGAAAGGATTATGACCCCATAATTGCTAATGATATATGAGTAGATCAAAATGGAACAAAATAGAGAACTTCAAGATAAACAAAGCAAGTATAATATATAGGAATTTTGTGTATGAGAAAGATTGTATTTCAAATGAATGGGTTTGTTAAAGACTGTTAGTTGCCTAGCCATCAGCTATTTTCTTCTACTTTCCTTGTTGACAGAGTTCCATTTTTGTTTTGGTATTGAGTGTTGACCTTCTTTGGCCTTGTGCTGTAGAATAGGGTGCTTCCCTAGTTTCAGAGAGAGTGACTGTTGATTAGAGATAAGCCAGTGATGGTAATTACTTTATCTATGACCATTTAATGAAGGTCTGCTGAGACAAATGGAAAGTCTGAAGGATTTTGGGGAAATTTTTTGTTGCTCTTAAAAAAATGGATACAAGATAGGGTTTCGACCCCTTTCTGCTTCTCAGTGAAGATGTGTGATATAGATGTTTGAAGTAGCAGCCATCTAATAACCACAAAAAAGGACAAGCACAAAGATGAAAGCCATTACATGGAGGATACCAGGATGCACAGATAGAAAGCACCTTTATTGTGCTGCTGAATGAAAGACGCCTGCAATTGCTTACTTTTGGACTTTTTGTCATGTGAGATAGTAAATCCCTTATATTGTTCAAAAAAAAAAGACAGATAGGCAGAATGGATTAAGAAACATAATCCATCTATATGCTGCTTACAAGAGACTCATTTTAAGACACAAGAATACAAAAAGATTGAAAGTGAAAGAATGGAAAAATATTTTCCACGCAAGTTGTAACCAAAAGAAAGTTGGAGTAGCTATACTAATATCGGACAAAATAGACTTTAAATGTAAAGACATCAAAAGAAACAAAGGCTGCTACAAAAGGAACAATGTTGTGAGGCATGCAACAATGTGAATGAACATGTGGGACATTTGGTTAGACAAAATAAGCCAGAAACAAAAAAACAACAATGGTATGGTCACCTTTAGAAAATGCTTATAAGAAAACAGGGGCCTAGATTGTAAGCTTTTAGAGCAGACACATTAAGTCCAGAGTAGTGATTATTATTTCTGGATTTTGAGAGGCTGTTATATATATATATATATATATATAAACATATATATATGATTTTTAGAGATAAAATGAAGCCAAACAGGTTGGGATTAAAGTAATTCAAATCATAGGGGTAAGGAAGGCACTGTCTACATTTTACAATCACACGTATTCTTTGAAACCAACGGAAGGAAGAAAGGTCTATTTGATCTGGAATTGAAATTTTCTGTGGTGCATAATCTAATTCAACCTATCTCTATAGCTCATTTGAACAATTGAAACACAGGAAGCACAGAATAGGAAAGAGGTCCTTTAATCCTACATAGATTATTGCAATGCCTGGCAACTTCTAGAATATTTGAAGCAGATAATGAAAAAGTATTAGAAAAGTCCCCTGAGGGAGGGGAGAAAGAATATGGAACTATTAAACCTTACCATCAGGGAATCCCCTGATTCTGTGTCAAACTTGAGGGACATCCAAATCAATAGGCCATGCCCTCGATCATGAGGTTTACTCTTGTGAAGCTTATGTAGGTAGTGGAGAAGCTTAGGTTACCCATAGGCATGCCTAAGAGTTACTTCTGGAGGACTCTGCTGTTGCTCAGATGTGGCCTCAGTCTCTCTAAGCCCAACTCTGCAAGCGAAATCATTGCCCTCCCCACTATGTGGGACATGACATCCAGGGGTGAAAGTCTCCCTGGTGACATGGAAGAGGACTACCAGGGATTAATTCAGACCTGGCACCATGGGATCAACAACTACATTGTTGACCAAAAATGGGGAAAAGAAGTGTAACTTATAAAGCATCAGTGGCAGAGAGATTTCAAAGAGTGGAGAGCTACCCTGAAGGCTGCTCTTATGCAAGTTTCAGGTAGACCTTGCTACCTATCATAACCTGCTAACACCCAACCAGAACCATTCCAGCCAATTCTAAAGAACACCTAGGGCAATTTATAAGATTCCACAAGGGTTCCAGGCACTAGAGTAACTTGCCAAAAACCTACAACCTCCAGATGGGTCCCTGGTCAGGATAAGTCCTGAAACCTAGTCCAGCCTCTCCAGAACATCAGATAGTTCCATCTCCCTACCCATATTAGTGACAGACTCTTCCAATATCAAAAATTCAGAATTGCCATAGCCCAAACAACCCCAATGAGAGGCATGGAAAGATCAAAGGTGGAATTTTAACAAATGAATATGATTGCTGAATCATTAAATTGATATCTCTTTTAGTCTCCAGTATTATAGAGCGACTAGAAGTAAAAACCTAAAATTATGAAATTGTAGCCCATGTGTTCTAGTTTGCTAGCTGCCAGAATGCAACACACCAGAGACATACTGGCTTCTAATAAAAGGGGATTTATTTCATTAGTTCTTCACAGGGAAGTCAGCTAACTTTCATCTGAGGTTTTTTCTTACGTTGACAATCTTTTCTTGTAATTTTCTTACAGGACAATCTCTGCTGGCCTTCTCTCCAGGCCTCTGGGTTCCAACAACTTTCCCCAGGGTGATTCCTTTCTGCATCGCCAAAGGCCTGGGCTGAGCCACAAGTGCTGAGATGAGCTTTGCTGAGCTGCTCGGGCTGTGCTACATTGAGCTCTCTCTTTAAGCACCAGCCAACTAAATCAAACACCATTCATTATAGCAGGCACACCTCTTAGCTGATTGCAGCTCATGTCCACAGCAACAGAACTAGGTGCCTTCACCTGGCCAAGTTGACAACTGAATCTAACTACCACACCATGTCAAAGTTTGAAATATGTTCTACAACTAATTGTGGTGCTGTGCTTTGAAATTTATACCTTTTTGTATATATATTACTGTTCACAAAAAAGAAGGAAAAAAAGTAGATTGTGATGATAAAAAAGTATTTAAGTTCTCTAGCCTCCTATAATCTGGAGCAGCTAGAAGGAAAAATATGAAAGGATCATATGGTAGCCACGACAAACTCTGGGATCTATCCTATAACCACTTTTTGAAGAGTGCTTTGAAAACTATTCCTTTTTTATTTCTTTGCTTTGTTTATATGTTTATACCATACAATAACAAAAGTTAAAAAAAAAAGTATAACCAATTGACTGTAATGCCTACAAGTGTAAACAGCAAAGTCAAAGAAACCTGGAATGGAGTCCACCATGCAGTGTCTTTATTACCTGTGCAATCTTGGAAAAAGTTACCTATCCTCTCTAAACTTTCTCATCTATAAAACAGAAATAATAGAAAGAAAAAAATAGAAATAATAATACCTACCTCACAAAGTTGTTGTATAAAGATTTAGATGACATAACATAAATAAGCCACATGAGGAGTAAACACCCTAGATGTTAGCCAATGTTACTATTACTATTCTCCATGCTATTAGGCCCAAAGCTTCCAAGTTTGGATTTTTAACTGCAGGTTGCAGTTATTTTTGGTTTACACAGACACATACCTCAAACAACAGTTTCAGGAAGCAACACTTAACTGTACCATACTTGATTTACTGAATTTCAACCAAATCCTATTTTCAGTCTCTTCCCTCCAAAGCCATGTTCCCTTCCCTTAGCTTGTCCTCAGAACACAGGCACTTAGGCGTATAACCCCCAAGCAGGAGCTTGGAAGATTCTTCTCTGGAGTAACTTAGCAGCCAAGAGAAAACATCAACCAAAAAACTGCCATTTCAGGCACTCCAATAAAAGTCCAAGTCGATACCAATTACCCTATAGTAAAGTTATTCAACAGGCCTGAACCACCCATTCAGAGCCTCTATATGAGCATTTTGATTCTTCTTCTTTAGTATGAAATGATAACTTTCCTCAAACCTACAACATGAACTGGGGGGAGGGGAAGGAAAGGAGCTGGGAAGAAACAGAAATAATATAGAAAACAGAAGAGAAATTCAAAAATACTTTAATCAGTATTCTTAGAGACTAAGAGAGTCAAATATGAACCAAGTGGGGGAAAAGTTCTTTGAAATTAAAAATACAGCATAAATGATATATTTTCTTTAAAATTCAGAAGATAAAGCTGAGGAAGTCTTAAAACAAAAAAGTTAGGCAGATCTAATCCAGCAGATCAATTAACCAACCAGTGAAAGTTGTAGAAAGAGAAGAGTGAAAACAAACGGGGAAGACATTATCAAAGAAAGGATACAAAAATATTTCTCAGATTGAAGGAACCTATCGGATGTCAAAAACAATGAATGAAAAGTGCCGAAACCAAAAAACACCACCGCAAAATCCCAAACTTAATTATGAGATTATCTGAATATGTTTGACAAAGTAGAAAAAAGTATTGAAGGGTTTTACAGATGTATTTGAAAATACTTAGTAACAGGTAAATAGAAAACTAAAGAAATCTGGCAATTATTAACACTGGGAAAGACAAAGCTAACCAAAAAAGAAAGAAAGAAAGAAAATTATGACCACTGTTACTAAGAAGTCCAGCAATAAAAAAATTTATATTATAATACTACATCATAATGGTGTAAACACTGAACATTAATTTAGCCAAAAAAGGAAAACAGAATGATAGGAGAGGAGATGTTTAGGAAGAGGTTACTTAAATCTTTCTCTCCCACACTGGGAAGTCAACAGATAACATTTAAAATTGTTAAATCAATAAACAGCAGTGCAAACTTTTAAGATATAAATACCAGAAAAATAAAAGAAAAAATTAACAGCATAAGTGTTGAAATCAATTGAGCCTAAAAAACAAGACAGGTAGGATTTAAAGGGGTCAAGAAGAGACTGCTGCTTCTCACTATAAGCTTTGTGGTAGCTTCGACTTCAGTTGTATCAAGTATAGCTTCCATA
Source organism: Myrmecophaga tridactyla (assembly GCA_004026745.1). Classification (NCBI taxonomy): domain Eukaryota; kingdom Metazoa; phylum Chordata; class Mammalia; order Pilosa; family Myrmecophagidae; genus Myrmecophaga; species Myrmecophaga tridactyla. The sequence goes on along the minus strand of PVIY010058179.1, from coordinate 5,288 downwards.
AAAATTAAAATCAAAATTGCTTAACTTCAAATTCACAGAGTAACTATCTCAATAGAAGAATCCAGGTAATCCTTTTTTTGTGGACAGATTTTCATATTTATAAAAGAAAATCAACAAAGCACCTAAAATACTGAGTAAATAAGAAACATAAAGAGAAATACAATCCATCTGATTTAAAAAAACCTATCAGGCTCCTAAAGATGAGGAAAAATATAGTTTACTAGAAATTTTAACTTTCTAAATGTTACTTTACTTCCCTCACAGTCTACTTAAGTTTCTTAGAGAAATTTAAGTAGACTGAAGATGGATAAAGAAGACACACAGGAATCGTTTTTAGGTCAAGTCAAAAACACTAGTCAGTATTGTATTTTTATATGAACTTCCTGTCTGCACATCTCCTAAAATGAATCATGACCAATTGGTTCCCACATAACTAAATAATCTCTGAAATTCAGAGTTTTCTTACCAATATACAATACTGATTTGACTAAACGCAAAATACCCTTAAAATAAATTGATGAATTAATTCCATTTCTCAGCCAGCCACACAGGGAAGGTCTTCTTTAATTTAAAAAAAATACTGAGGTTGTTTTTCCCATAAGTTAGGAAGAGAGGGTTTAGACACAAAAGACAAAAACAATTACACTCATAATGAACTTTTGCCTACTCTGAGTATTGCAGTTGTCCCTTTGGAGAAGGGGAAAAGAAAAAAGCGAGTAAAGAAACTGAATTTCCAAGTCAGGTCTTCCTAGTATTGATTTCACGATCTAAAAAGCACTGTAAAACACAGTAAGTAGCTCTACCAAATTTCCAGTAAGAGACAACATGCACTTTAGAATCAAATATACAGTAAAGATTTCTCAATAAAAATTTTTGAAAAAAAGAATCATATATGTTGGGTATCTGTAATAAACTTTAATACAGAAAATGAAGAACTAATGTCAATATCAGAAATTGAGCAAGGAAATCTCTTACCTTGTTTAATTTTGAGCAACATGATCTAGCATTAATGTAATCACATTCTAAATCAGACAATGTAATTATCTGTTGATTAAGATAAGGAATTTTCAGATTTTTAAATAGTAACTAAGTAAACAACTCAATTCTCTCATTTATGTTCCTTTCAACAAATGATTTTCACAATATAATGCCCTTATTAAGCGCAAATCCAGCCTGACCCATACCAGAATATTCATTCTAAGTTCCTCAAAGGTAAAACAATGGGTAAAAAAAAAAAAAGAAAAGAAGACCTATAAAAAGTTCAAATGTTAAAAGCCTGAATTTTCAGTACAGAAAAATGTTTATGATGTGTCTCTAAAGTGTATTTGAAGACTTAAGCTACAAATTTTTAAAAAACAGGATATACAGGAAGTTTACATGTTGGCAGTGGTTATGTCTTAAAAGTTCGATTACAGATGATATTTTTTCCTTAATACTTTTCTATATTTTCCAAACCATTCAGCAAAGAGAGAAATGGGACAAAATAAAGTTTCAGTGGCTGAGAGATTTCAAACAGAGTCGAGAGGTTATTTTGGAGGTTGTTCTTATGCATTATATGTCTATCCTTTTTTAGTTTGTGGTGTATTAGAGTGGCTAGAGGGAAGTACCTGAAACTGTTGAGCTATGTTCCAGTAGCCTTGATTCTTGAAGACATTGTATAAAGATATAACTTTCACAATGTGACTGTGTGATTGTGTAAACTTTGTGTCTGATGCTCCTTTTATTCAGGATATGGACATATGAGTAAAAAAATATGGATGAAAATAAATCAATAATAGGGGAGATAAGGGTAAAATAATTTGGGTAGTTGGAGTGGTCAATGAGAGGAAGGGGTAAGGGGTATGATATGTATGAGTTTTTCTTTTTTCTTTTTATTTCTTTTTCTGGAGTGATGCAAATGTTCTAAAAAATAATCATGGTGATGAATACACAACTATGTGATGATATTGTGAACCACTGATTGCATACCATATATGGAATGCATGTGTGTGAAGATTTGTCAATAAAAATATATTTTTTTAAATCTCAAAAAAAAATTAAGTCTTGAATGCATGCTACAATGTGTGGGATTTACTTTAAAATGCTCTTCCACTCCCCCAGATAATTGAGGGAGAGATGAAAAAGAATGACAAAAGTGGTACACGAGTGGTTCAATGGTAGAATGCTTGCCTTACACGTGGGAGATCTGGGTTTGATTCCCAGACCATGCACTCAAAAAAAAGAATGGCAAAATGTTGAAAATCACTAAAGGTGGTTGATGGAAACGTGGGGTTTATTATACTACTCTCTTAATGTCTGAAAAGTAAAAAGAAATGTTCTCAATTAAATACTAAATATTTCCATATAGATAGGCCCCCATCACCCCTTCATGTCTAACATCAAATTCATCGCTTTCTCCACAAAATTGCTCCTTCTCCAATTCATTTTATTTCTGCCAATGATCTTAAAATCAGCCAGGCTCAAAATATACAAAGCTGGCTCAGCATTCTATTTCTCATCATCAAACATTACCAGTACTATCAGTCATTTCTTCCTATAACATGTTATTCCCTCCTTTTAACTTCCTACAATTAACACTCTTTCAAACCCAGATGAACCTATCCCCTAAAACAGTTTTTTCCAATCTTTCCTGTTTTCAACCCACCCTGCAGATTCATCTTCCTAATACATCTCTATGTTCATTTCAAGCATTTTCAATGGCTCCCTACTGACTAAAAATTGAAAGCCTTCATTTAACATTCAAGCCCTCCAGTCCTGATCTAACCCTGCCTTTAACTTTGCCTTTCCAATCTGACTTCCTACTACCCTATGGCCCAAATAACCATGTGCTCCAGATAGCCTAGACATTAACCCCATCCTGTATAAATGTCTTGGGCATACCTGTCTCTGGCCCTTTGCTCTTTTGAGTGTCTGTATTTTGAGTATCCACCCATTTCCTGTTGGTTCATTCACCATTCAAAGTCCAGGAAAACTCCAATACCCTATATAAAGTCTGCACTGACCATTCTCCAAACTTATCTGTAATACTAAACCAGTGCAAGTATCCTAGAAATGCATTAATATACTGAATTTCATCAAAACACACCCTGAATGTATATCTTAATACCTAGCCACATCAATTATTCCACCTACCACTTTTCTGCCTACATAAATTGGTGTCAACCAAGGCTATTTTAAATTATCAAGCTTAGTTTTCCTAACTGCAAGAAAAGCGAAATCCAGTTTCCTTCTCTCTGAGTTCCAGTTCCTTGTGTTACAAGAGCAACATAGGTCATCAAAACTTAGGCAAGTGATACTGCTCTTTCAGTTAGTTCCCCAAACCTTTTTAATAAAACTCAGGGTTCTTCTCATTAGAAATGATCAGTTGATGTAAGCTGCTGCTTAATCGAGGTAGGGGGTGGGGGAGAGACACTACCTACTGAGCATGTGCTATGGGCCAGGTAAATGCTTAACATTTGTTAAAAGCTGAGGCTGAGAGGTGAAATAATATGCACAGCAAGTAGCTAGCTGAGTAGGATTTTCTGATTCCAAATTTTGTCCCTTTGCACTGCAAGAAGTTGCCTGTCCACAATAAAGTAAAAAGCCACACTTAAAAAATAACTTGTTCCAACTATCCTCAAACCAGCATGTTCAGGCAAACAAGAAGTGATTTCCAAGGAAAGAAAATAGCATGCAGTTTCTCAGGCGTTTTCCCTAGCTAATTGCTTAAAACAGGACTGTGTATTAAAACCCTGGGCTGGGGCGGCTGCCGTGGCTCAGCAGGCAGAGCTCCGACCTGCCGTGCTGGAGGTCTGGAGTTCGATCCCTGGTGCCTCCGGCCCATGTGCAAATTAAAAAAAAAAACAAAACAAAAAAAAACCCTGGGCAGAAGTAAGAATAGACGCTCCCTCAAGAGCAGGGAAGAATTGTAGTAGCCAAACGGCTCCAACAGTGCTAGGTTCAACAACCGTGCATTGCCTGGAACAACAGTCTGAATACGGTAACATAAACAACCAGTAAAAGACTTAAGTTTTAAACATCGGCGACACAGAAAATTGTAAAAGTTAAGGAACGAGTGGGAACTAAATCACGTAAACATTTATTGAACTTATAGATCTGCAATCGCCAAGGGCAACCAAAATAATCACTTGCAGATGCCTTTTAGAAATAAATCCTCCCCCAAACTCGTGAAGGAATCACTTGTTTTTTAAATAAGTCGACTCAGGGAATGCGAAAAGTCCCTGCAAGCAGCAGTGCCCGCGAGAACAAAGGCACGGGGGCAGGGGCGTTGCCCGGAGAATGACAAGAGGCGGCAATCGCCTCAGTAGACGCAGCGCGGGACTGTCCGGAAGCGACCGCCCGCGAGGCCCTGGGCTGGGGACCCGAGACTCCGGGCATCTGATGAAGGGACCGACCCAGGAGATCTACGAGAAAAACTGCGGCCCTCCTCTCCCAAGGGCCAAAAGGGAGGCCAAGAGCCTGCCCTTTCTGGAGGCCGGGCTGCGCCGAAGCGTCGTGGGGACGAGGGCTGCAGGCCCGACCCGGGACGCGCCAGAGAAAAGGCCCGCTAGGACCCTGGACAGGGCAGGGCAGGGCTTGGCTCCCGGCCTGGAGTACCACCCCGGCCCCGGCGGTCCGACCGGCCACCCTGGCAAGTCGGCACCCAGGAACCCGCGCCTGCCGGTCAGCGCCTCATTAGCAACCACCCGCCTCAGTCCCCTCCGGAGGCCACTCTCAGCTCCCTCCCTGGCCCGCCTCGCCCGCCTCCGCCCGTCTCAGGCAAGGATACGAAGTAGACCGAGAGGAAGATGAGCGCGCAACAGTCGAGGAGAGAAAAGACGAACACCACCGCCTCCATCCTTCTCCACCACCGCTTCTTCCGTCAAACCGGCTGCGGGGCCACAACCCTGCCCTGATAGGCCCTCGCCGGGGCTGGCCTGGCGTGCAGTCACCCCGCCGGGGCGCGGCATGCCGGGAGTTGTAGTCGCTGTTCAAAAAAACAAACGCGGGCGGGCCACGGTGGCTCCGCAGGTAAGAACGCTTGCCTGCCGTGCCCAAGCACCCGGGTTCGATTCCTGGTGCCTGCCCATGTAAGAAAAAACGCTCTCATAGTCTTGATGCATGCTGGGAAATAGAGTTAAGTAATACCCAATCATCTCAAAGACGTGTGCTCGGTCGGATTGATTAGCTTCAGAAATTGTGAGTGAATTGCTTGTAATTTACTGAATGTTTCCAATAGTCTTGATATTTGAATCAAGCACGCGTTTTGAAAAAAGCACGCGTTTGCTATGTGTGAAGGTATCGTAAGT
>PVIY010058178.1:0-12561 GCA_004026745.1 Myrmecophaga tridactyla | reverse complement strand
GTGCTCTTTCTTTTCTGTGTTTTACATTTTTCCTTGGTGAAACCAGACAAAATAATCAGATTGATACAGAGTTGTTTAAAGAAACTGAAACATTCTCACTGGATATTTTGGAAAGTTAAAGGGAAAACTAACCATTGTTTCCTGGTGTTTATTTTATATTTAAAGAGGTGAGTAGCTGCAAACAATAAGGAACAGATTTAAATAAAACAGAGGTACACAAATGTCCCCTGCAATGCAGGAAATTCCCTTCCTCTTATTGCCCTGGTCTGCACAGAGAGGTGGAAGCTCTATGCACTCCAGCCTCAGGATGCCAGGATACCACGGGCTTGGCTTTGGTAGAAATCCATCATCTGTACCCATTTTTCCTTCACCTACTCTCTGAGTAGATTTATCCATGACGTTTGCTGACTTACTAGTGAGAGGAATCACACACATACACACATATGCACATGCACACTCCAGGGAAAGTTATTATCAGAACAAACACCACCAGTTGCCTATTTAAATTCATAAATTCAATGAGGCTGGGAACAGTCTCTAGGAGAAGAGGGAGACCTGTCTCCTTGTTGATCTGCTGGCTGCACTGGAGCCATGCTGTTTCTTAGCCTTTCGGGATAGAGTTATTTTAGGAGGGTTCTTTTCTTGAAGGGAAGACATTCCTCAGGCTGGAGAAACATCATGTTATCCTGCTATGTAGGGAAAAATAGCCTCACTTAAAGTTGTCCCTTTACATATTTGCACTTTGTCTTAATACAGAAACAAAGGGCAGCACAGTCAATTCAGGGAAAATATCTGAACTCCTACTACCTTCCAGCACGTGATAGAGGGCCATGGAAAGGCGAAGATGAGGCAGGCTTGACCCGTGAATTCTAGAAGCTTGCAGCCTTGTCAGAAAGAAAGTACATGTGAATGTGCACACACACACACATCCCTGGACACGGCAATGCCTTGTGACCCAGATTCCGAGGGCTGTGAGACCACAGAGGAGCAAGCTGTACTGGTCCAACGTAACTGCTGCTGCAAACCAATTGCCACATTTCAGTGGTTTGCACAGCAGAGGTCTAATTCTTGCCTAATTTATATATCTAGGTGGGCTGGGGGCTCTTGTCCATATAGCAAACTAGGGACCCAAGTTGAGGGAAGTGCCATCATTTTGTAGCTGTCTCGGTTGAACCATATGGCTTCTGAGCTTGCCATGGCAAAGGAAGGGAAGGACTGAAGAGCTTTTCACCACCTTATCACTACGCATCAGTTTGGTCCACAGTTTCTGGGTCAGACAAGTTATATTGTGAGGAGGCTGAGAAATGAAGAAGATTCACAAGGTCCAGCTCTGTGTCTGGGCATCCACCCAAGGCCACAAAGTGTTTATGAAAGAAAGAGCTTCTTGTCTGTACCTTGAAGGAATTGTAGACTCTAAACCGAAAGGTATGAAATGGAAGGAAAGGGGGAAACTCTACCACAGGTGCTTGTGGGAAAAGAGATGGAGAGAAAGGAAAAAGGATAGAGCAGGTTTGGAAAGTGGGGAGGGGTCCTTTCTGATTGGGACGTCAGGGGAGTGCAGCAGGGTGGGGGCAGACAGTGAAGGGCTTTGACTGCCCTAGTTGGGGTGTGGGGGGGTGCTTTCCATGGAAGCCCATTGGTGAGTTCTGCTCAAGGAAATAGCATCCTCATCATCCTCATTCTAGGAGCCACCATTTTTTAGTCCATCCAATGTAGTAGGCACCATACTTAGTTGTTTCTGTGTATCATCGCTTTTTCTGCTCACAATAACTCTTTGGGGCAGGCAGTTTTCTTATTGCTATTTCACAAATGAGGAAATTGACGTTCAGAGAGGTTAGATAACTTTTCCAAGGTCACAGGCTAGCAGGTGATAGAGACGAACTGTATTTTTGGAAAATAATTTAAACTTGAATGGATTTGTTTCTTCCAGTGTGGGTCTTCTTATTTTTTTTTTTAACTCATTGTTCTGTTTCCATGTTTAAGAAAGGACGAGAGCCAGCTAAGGCCTTGTGTAATAAGACTAAAATATCTTACTACACAGACTGCCAGAAGAAACAAATAAAGGTAGAGACTGGTCTGAAGACTATGTAATGGGCCAGGAGCATTTCCATTTTGCTTTGGAAACAAGCCAAGCAATTTACATTACAGAGCCCAGTCCAAAACTCATGGATTTGCCTGCTGAATTATGGCTTGTTTCCTCACACCTTTTTTTTTTCATGTTAACAGGCAACTTGGGAGCTGCCCTTCTGGAAGGATCAGAGGCTGTGGGTTATGTACATTCCATGTATTGCTGTTTCTCTGGGATGTGATTATAGAGATAAAAATGCCTTCCTTGAACTTTATTGTTCAAATAGGGAAGCTACACATAGTAGTTCCAAAAGGAAGTGCTTTTCATTGACATAATTTGTATTGGGCCAAAGCACCAGAAAGCTATGATTTGAAGCAATGCAGGAAGGGTCTGTAGGAGAAGTAGTTGGGAGGTGGCCCTGGATGTCTGATTCTCCACCCCGAAGGACAGAGGTGTCTGTGAGACGACATGCAGAGTGGAGTCAGTCCATGAAAGTGCTTCCTGTTGGCTTCAGCACCTTCTTGTTTTCTTGTCCACAGACGATGGGATCCATAGGCGAGCACCGTGGACTGATGTACGAGTGCAGGACATTCAGGTAGCTCAACACCTTCCCCTCCAATTTTCAGCGAGAGGAATGATCTTAGTTCTCAACTTGTTCCAGATCCTATATAAGCAAAGCCACAGCTGGTAGTCAGTGAAGGAGCCTGACATCCAGCTGCAAAGTGATTTTTCTGTCTTTCGTCTCCTCGTGCTATAGAGGCATGATGAAGTCAAAGACGCTGTGTCACTGAGTGAGGCCCAGATGCCCACATTACATTAAGCACATTAGATTAAAGGTAATTTTACACCCCTTATTGAAATATAATGTACTTGCAGCAAAGTATACAGATAAATGTATTTCCAGACACCAACGATGCTAGTGTAACTAGCACCCAAAGTGAGGATCAAAACATGGGGGTGTTGGGGGTGGCTCCTACCTATACCCTTTTCTACTTTTTCCAATGCTCCCAACTTCTCACACCCATAGTTTTGTCTGCCTATGAACTTCTATAAAAGAAATATTTTATATTATGTACTCTTGTAAGTTTGGACTCTTTCATTCAACATTCTGTTGGTAAGATTCATCGCTATAGCTGTACCATTCATAGCTGTATAGTACTCCACTGTATGGATACACTCCAGTCAGGTTAGCTGTTCTACCATGGAGCTCAATTTGGCACTATCATGAATGAAGCTGCTATGACATCCTGGTTCATGGCTTTAGTTAAATATATAAATGCACTTTTATTGGCTATCTATTTATGAATAAAATTACTGGGTTCATGTATGTTTGGCATTAATAGAGACTGCTGATTTAAGAAGGTAGTTCTAAGAATTGATACTGGCAGTGTATGAGGGTCTGGTTGCTCCAGATTCTCACCAATATCTGGTATTTTCCAAGTTATATATATATATAGGCTCTGGAGCAATATTACTCTCAAAGAACAAGGAAAGAATAGGCTTGAAGAGTAATTTTATTTGGCTGATGTCCTGGAGAAGTACTCCACAACCTGTGTACCTCTGCCCACCCCCAGCCCCCAGCAAATGCTGTGATGATGCAGCGGTAATTATTTATAAGCTCCAGCCACCTCTGCCTCCTTGAACAACAGACAGTCTTGGGAAATCCTTCTAGAGGCAAATTTGTGCAGACAACCGAGAGATGAGCCAATGGCTGCACTTCTGCACGAATGACCCCACCCCTGCCCCCTCCCCATTCTACCCTCCCGCAAGCCCACCACGAAGGCTCCCCAATTAAGCAGACTTCTACCTTCATTTCCTAATAACTTCGCATCTCCACCGTCTGCCCGATAGGCAGATCCGCTCTCCCGGCGTGCACACCTCCCCGGCTCACTCGCCAAGACCGAGCACAGTGAAGCTCCCACATAATCATTTCCAAACATTAAAATGGCCCCATTGTCATTACAGCAGGGAGATTGAATCCGCCTCATCAAAGCGGAGTGTGACAGGTGACTCAATAGGACAGAACCCAGCACAGAGGCAAGAAGATTAGCAGGGCACTGATATCATTATTTCCGCCTATCACAGATTCGGCAGGGAGGCAATTGTAATTTCTGGGCTTATTAGTCTACATTCGGAGGGAAAAACCAAGTGATAAAACTCACGGTGACAGCTAGGCATTTGTGCAGCAAGTGCTGTCACGGTGACACTTAGAAAATGCCAGTGTGGCTCCGTCCTCCTAATCCTCACTAATAGAGGTTAAAGCCGGGCACAAAGGCATCCTTATCGGGCATCGGTCCACTAATAACATTTGCATTTTTAAGTTAAATATAGTAAAGTAAAGGAGTAAGTCGCTCTTTGCTGTTAGGACAATTAATTTCACACGGGAATTAGAAAGCCAAGCCCAAATTTCCAGCGGCTTCTATCTCTTCAATCTTTTGCAAGAATCCTCCGAGGAAAGAGATGAGCGAACGGTATTAAGAACAATGTCACCGGCCGTGTCTGTTGCCTGTGAAACCGCCGATAGGAGAATATCACTAAACTCCTGAAATTAGATTTCTGCCCCCCTCCAGCCAGCAGACAATGAGGCTCAAGGACTTAAAACTAACAAATGCAGCGGAAAATACCTTCTCCTGCTTAACATATCCCTGTCTTAACGCTCCCTGTTTTGCCAGCTGGAGGTATTTTAAATCGCATAAGAAGGCTCCGAAGAGCCGGGAAGGATAAGGCAGTACCACGGCGGCCGGCAGCGATGGAGTGCTGTCTATTCTGAAGGCCACTTCCCAGGAAAGCATTCCTAGCCCAGCTGATTTCCATAAATCTCCCCAAATGAGTGTGTTTCTATATTGGCATTTTCAGGGTGTTGGCAATGGAAAAAACAATTAAGTTTCTTTTTGGAGATAACTCTAGAACTACATTTTCACCGCTGATCCTTGGAAAAATCATCTAGCTTTGGGGAAAATTAGAATTCTAATTTTTTTTTGGTTGGAAAAATATATTACAGTTGCAAGCTGTTACTTTTCCACATTTAAATGAGACACCAATTAAGAACACTATGTAATTCAATTCTTGAGTGAGTGCCACTGAATTCAATTTGTTTCAGGTCAATGAATATAATGTAAAGTTATTAACGAAAAGGTCAGGGGCTCTGTATAAAGCATACGCACAGGATGCAACAGGGGTAATTAGTACACATTTCGAATGTGCTGATGCGCTGGCATACGGTGGAGGAAATCTTAACAGGATTAGATGCCAATACATTTTCAAGACTATTTTTCCTACCCCCCCACCCGCTTATTAAGAAATAAAAAGCCTTAAATTGGCTGCACACACTCTCTTGTGCCTTCATCCTGCAATGGAGCTTAAAGCAGTTGGTTCAGAAAACCACACATGCCAGATAGCAGGGCTGTTTGCCAAATCTGCTTCTGAACGGCTTTGAGAATTCCCACTGCTTGGAATGGTGTCTAGTTAAGAGGCTTTGGTTCGAGTGTATGGACAGATGAGTAAAAAATCAGGACAAAAAATAAATAATAGGGGGAATAGGGGGTATTGGGGTGTTCTTTTTCATTTTTATTTTTATTCTTATATGCATTTTTTTGGAGTAATGAAAATGTTCAAAAATTGATTGTGATCATGAAAGCACAACTATAGGATGATACCGTGAACCATTGATTGTACCCTTTGGATGATTATATGGAATGTGAATATATCTCAATAAAATTGCATTAAATGAAAAAAGTTATTAAAAGACTCTCTGGTTTGATAGTGAAGAAATTCTGGGAACACTGTTTCAGTAACTTTGGTACCATGCCTGTCATCATTCTGGGTTGAGGATTCTAATACCCTGATCTTACCAAAGGACAATGAGGTGCGGGGGGTTGTAGGAGGAAGGAGAGACATGGGTGAGGAAGATTTGTATTATGTACCCCTGAAAATGAGTAAGTACTTGATACCACTGAATTACACATGTAAAAATGGTTAGAATGGCAAACATATTTGTCATGGTTAGGGACATGTGTCAACTTGGCCAGGTTGTGGTACCTGTTTATCTGGTTGGGCAAGTGCTGGCCTGTCTGTTGCAATGATGACATTTCATATAATTAGATCATGATCACATCAGCTGCATCCACAGCTGATTCCATTTGTAATCAGTCAAAGGGGAGTGTCTTCTGCAATGAGTGATGCTTAGTCTAATCATGGGAAGCCTTTTAAGGAGGATTCAGAGGAGAGAGGTTCCACTCCTGCTTTGGCTGGTGAGCCTCTCCTGTGGAGTTCATCCAGACCCTCCATTGGAGTCGTCGGCTTCACAGCCTGCCCTGTGGATTTTGGACTCTGCATTCCTGTGGTAACATGAGACACTTTTATGAATTTTATATATGCAAGTGTTCCCTGTTGATTCTGTTTCTCTAGAGAACCCTAACTAATACAACATTTAAAAAATGCTCAACTGGAGTAAGCCATATCTTCTGGCTTTCCTTCAACCTTCTGGTTTCCCCTTGTCTTGGTTTGACTTCTCCCTGAAGTTGACCCTGATACAAGGACAATACAAGTCGTTTATTTGGGGGATAGCTCCTGTAAATATGGGGTGGGGAAGGAAGAAGTGAGATGGGCCAGGGACAGCATCTGCTACAGGTGTGCTATTGAGTCAGCTGCCCTGTGAATGACTAGAGCTTAATCCTACTGAGGATTGGTATATTAGATTTGTCCTCATTTTTGTGGGGCAGGTGTGTTGTTTGGTGGCAGTGGTAAGGCCTACAGGGATTTGGGGATACGTTTGGGTCTTCCACAGCATCAGTTACTCCCTTCTTCCAGAAGAAGTTGATTTATGCCTTTGGGAAAATTAATATCAGATATCAGATTATTACTGTTTCTCACAGTGTGCTAACCTGGGCTCGGTCAAGAGTAGACATTTCACAAAGGCGGGGTTCCTCAAGCAGGAATGACTTTTGACCAAGGTGGGGACTTGTGAGAATTTGACCACATTCACCCCCAAGACTCTGTATGTTTCTGCCTTCTCCCTGCAAAGGCACTACTGTCAGTTATGCTCCATTGGAAAATGTGGTATTCTTGTCATGAAGTGGGCCTATCATTTCTTGATGTTTTCTTCTTCCCAGAAAAGTTTTTACAATATCTAGAAAATTTGGGAAGACAAATTGTGTTAGTTTCCCAGCTGCTACAACAAATATCATACAGCAAATTGGCTTAAACAATGGGAATTTACTGACTCATGGTTTTGAGGCTAGGAGAAGTCCAAAATAGAGGAGTCAGAAAGACGATGCTTACTCCCTGAAGAACTGTGGTGTTCCGGGGCTGGCTGCCAGTGATTCTTGGTCCTTGGCTTTTCTGTCACACGGCAGTGCACGTGAGCATCTTTCTACTGGGCACTTTCTGCTCCATCCATTCCTCACTGCCTAGCACAGGTAATTTAAAGAATTATGAAGGGCCCTTCCCCTCAGTATGTCCCATTCATTGGTTTTCGCCACTGTTTGAAGTTCTTAGCCAAAACTGCCTCTTTTGGAAGAAGGTATTCTACAGAAAGGTAGCATTTTAGTTTCCTAAGGCTGCCATAACAAACTACCACAAACTGGATGGCTGTGGGGGTGTGACCAGATCCCCTCCCTAGTTTCTCCAGTGTGTTTTTCCCTGTCTTTTGTCTGCTTTTGTTTTTGAAGGCTGGGACCTGTGATTCTCTTCAGAGGACTCTCCTTGGGCTACTAGAGTCACTTTGCTTGCATGTGCAGAAATCCAGATATTCCTGGGAACTCACATTCCCTGCACCCATACACCCACCACACACACACACACACACACACACACACACACACATATACATACAGACATGCATGCATGCAGGACAGTCCTTAAGCCAGCACTAACTGGTGCAGAAGTATGCAAGCTCAGCCTGCTTGCTCTGTGTCTAGATAGACTTGAAGGAGTAATGAATACTCTGGGGCCTCCTGTGTGGTCAGGCAGAGACCAGCGCTTGACTATAATCACCGCTCCTTACTTCCTGTCCTTCCAGGTCCGGGCCAAATGGAGAAGACCAACTCTGTGGTGTTGAGGGGATATTTGCCACCTGCCTGGGGAGAACAGCAGGGGCAGAGTAGGGGTGGAGGAGTCATCATCTTCCTTGCTCACCTTCTTCCAACAATCTTCTACCACTGCCATCCACCTGTACCCCTAATCTCTTGCTTCTTTTCCAGTGGAAAACAAAATGAATTTTAAATAAATCTTAGACCTCTGGGTTCTGTGGTAGAAGCTACTTCAACCTCATTGCCAAAGGTAGAGTGAGTTTGCTCCACTACTGGGTGATACAGGCAAATTTGTGCCTTCTTGTTGATGTGCAACAAATCATGGGTGATATACTTGGAAAACCCTGAGAAATTTATGACAAAGCTACTTGAGCCAGTAAACAAGCTCAGCAAAGTGGCAGGATACAATATTAATGTACAAAATCAGTAATGTTTCTATACACAGGTAGTAACCTAATTGAAGAGACAATTAAGGAAGAAAAATTCCATTCAAAATGGCAACCAAAAGAATCAAGTATCTAAGAATAAGCTTAATCAGGGATGTCAAGGACTTATACACAGAAAACTACAACACATTGCTAAAAGAAATGAAAGAAGACAGAAATAGATGGAAAGGCATTCCTTGCTCATGGATAGGAAGATTAAATGTCATTAAGATGTCAATTCCACCCAAATTGATCTACAGATTCAATGCAATAACAAGCACAATTCCAACAACCTATTTTGAAGACTTGGAAAAGCTAGTTACCAAGCTCATTTGGAAGGAAAAAAGATCTCGAATAGCTAAAGATATCTTTAAAAAAAAGAGTGAAGTGGGACGACTAATACTTCCTGACTTTAAAGCTTACTATAAAGCCACAGTGTTCAAAACATCATGGTACTAGCACAAAAATAGAGATATTGACCAAGGGAATCAAATCAAGAATATGGAGATAGAATCTATGGTCAATTGATCTTCAATAAAGCCCGCAAATCCACTGAACTGGGACAGAAGAGTCTTTTCAATAAATGGGCCTAGGAGAACTGTACATCAACAGCCAAAAGAATCAAAGAGGACCCCTACTTTATACCCTTATACAAATTAATTAAAAAGTATTAAAAATATAAATATAATAGTATCATAAAATCCCTAGAACAAATATAGGGAAACATCTTCAAGGCCTAGTAATAAGAGGTAGCTTCTTAAACTTTACACCCAAAGTACAAACAATGAAAGAAAAAAATTGATAAATGGGAACTTCTTAAAATCAAAAGCTTCTGTGCCTCTAAGGACTTTGTCAAAAAGGTGAAGAGACAGCCAACTTAATGGGAGAAAATATTTCGATAACACGTATCAGATAAAGGTTTGATATCCTGTGTACATAAAGCAATTATACAACTCAAGAACAAAAGAACAGACACCCCAATTATAAAATGTGCAAAGGATATGAATAGACATTTTTTCAAAGAGCAAATACAAATGGCTAAAAAGCACTTGAAAAGAGGCTCGTCTTCATTAGCTATAAGGGAAATGCAAGTCAAGACTACAGTGAAATACCACCTCACACCTATAAGAATGACTGCTATTAAACAAACAGGAAACTACAAATGTTGGAGAGGATGTGGAGAAATTGGAACACTTACTCATTGTTGGCGGGAATGTATAATGGTATAGCTGCTTTGGAAGACAGTTTGGCAGTTCCTCAGAAAACTAAATATCATGTTGCCCAGTGACCTGGCAATACCGATACTCGATATATACCCAGAAGAATGGAAAACAGTGATACAAACAGGCATTTGCACACTGATGTGCATAGTGGCACTTTCCACGATTGCCAAAGGATGGAAACAATTCAAGGGCCCATCAACAGATGAGTGGATAAACAAATTATGGTATATATGTATGATGGAATATTATGTAACAGTAAGGCAAAATGAGGTCTCGAAGCATATGACAACATGGATGAACCTTGAGGACATAATTTTAAGTGACTAGATCAGACACAAAAGGATAGGTACTGTATGATTTTGCTATCATGATTCTGGTAAAGATAATCTCAAATGTTTACACTGTAAAATATAGGGGACCTAGAGGTAGACAGAAGCTAGAGACAGGAGAAAGATTACCCAATGAGGTTGTACTTCAGTGATGGTAGCTAATTAGTGGGGTTATAAATAGCATCGCCATACTGAAGGTGAATATGACTGAAAGGGGATGTATAATGCCATGTATTCCACTGATTAACTCTACAATTATAAATAAATTCTCTCATGAATTCCTTCAAAGGTTTGATCTTGTACAAAGAGTCAATAATAGAGAAGTATGGGGGAAAACTAATATAGCATGCTGTGGCCTATAGTTAACAGGAAGACAGCAATAGTACCACAGCAAATCCAGGGGTAAATAGTTGGGGGTGGGAGGGACAAGAAATTAGGTGAGGTTTTGATTTGATATTTGCTATGTTATCAGTTGTTTGCCTCTTTGGATCAATGAAAATTATCTAAAATTGAGAGTGCTGCTGATTGTACAATCAAATGAGGTCACTAAGACATGATTTGTTTACTTTGTACATTATCCGTGATGCCCAATGGGTGGAGGGGACAGAAGGGTACAGAGGCTGAGAAGCTGAAAAGGCAAACTGTGGTATATATATGATGGAAAACTGTGTAGCTACAAACCTTGGGGACAATGTGTTGTGCAAAATAATGAGACACAAAAGAATAAATATGCTATGGTTTCTTTCAGAAAATACTTACAAGAAAATTGGAGCCTAGATTGTAAACTCTTACAGCAGCCATACTTAGCTCAAAGTTGGTAAGTGTATTTTTAGATTATGAGACACTGAGCTGTATGTGCATAAGCTGGTATTTCCCTGGAACTCTGAGTATCTCTGTGACACCTAAGATTCAGAGCTGGACTTCTGTGGCTCTGAAAGTCAGCTTTGCTAATACAGTAACAGTTTAAGAAACCTAAAAGATCAGGCTTCATCTGAGTTAAAAACAAAGCTGGGATTAAGGTAAATCAGAATACAGGGCAAAAGATGCTAGCGTATGTACTCTAGAGCTTCACCTACTGTATGAAACCAAAGGCAGAGAGGTTTATTGTGTCTAGAACCTAAATTTTCTGTAACACACAGCCTAAATCAACCTGACTGGATAGCTCATTTAAACAACCCAAACACATGGGAGCCCAGAATGGGAATGTGGCCTTGTAATTCTGTGTAGTTTAATGTAATATCTGGAGACATCCCAGATTATGGTGGGCTCATAATTAAAAAGTATTGGTAGAGTCCCTTAAAGGACTGGAGAAAAAAATATGGAAATATTAAATTTTCCCACCTGGGAAATTCCTGGTACTCCCTCAAATATTAGAAACTCCCCCCCAAATAGGCCTATCTTTTGTTTTTGTGGCTTGCCCTTACGAAACTTATTTCTATAGCGGAAAGACTGGGAATACCTATAATTTTGCCTAAAAATTGCTTCCAAGAAGCCTCTTTTGTTGCTCATATGTGGTCTCCCTCTCTCTCTAAGCCCAACCTGCAAGGAAAATTATTACCCCGTGGGACATGACATGACATTCAGGGGTGAAAGTCTCCCTAACAAACGGGAATATGACTCCCAGGAATAAGCCTGGCCTTGGCATGGTAGGATTGATAATGCCTTCTGGACTAAAAGTGAGGAAGGAAACGTAACAGAATAAGGTACCAATGGCTAAGTGAGTTCAAATGGAGTCCAGAGGCTATGTAGGAGGCTACACTTAAGCAAACTTTGGCTGGAGTTGCTAATTGCCATGGTTTGCCTACCCCAACCATCATTCCTGTTAACCCTTAAGAACACCCAGGGCTCTATCTGAGACTCTACAAAGGTTTTATGTACTAAGTTTTCTTTCCTGAAACCTATAACCTCTAGAGTTTTTCTAGGCCAGAGAAGTCCTGAAACCTAGAAGGGCCAGCCTCTCCAAGAATATCTACTAATTCCATTCCTCTATCCTATATTGTTGACACCCCTTCTCAACATGAAAAAGTTAGAATGAGCATAGCCTAAAGACCCCTATAGTATGGGAGAAGGATCAAAGGAGTTATAACAGAGAGGATAGGATTTAATAAATGAGTTGGATCACTATAATGATATTTCTTTTAGCTTCCATGTTTTGGAGCAGTTAGAAGGAAAAACCTGAAAATATGGAATGGTAGCATATACCAAACTTTGAAATCTGTTCTGTAACTACTTGTTAAAATGTACTTTGAAAATTATTGCTTTTTTTTTGAATATATGCTATATTTCACAATAAAAAGCATTTTTTAAAAAGTTAAAAAAATAAGTCATGGGTGAAAATAAATCATGACAAGAAAAGAAATGTAAGAAAAATGCATCTTACTAAAATTTGATTATTTAAATAAGTATAAGATGAAATTCACTTGTGAAATCACTAAACTAAAAGAACTTAAAATATATCTAGTATTTTGTTTTTTGGAGTATTTATCC
>PVIY010058177.1:0-12562 GCA_004026745.1 Myrmecophaga tridactyla | reverse complement strand
TCTCCCTCTGGCCTAGGGTCTTGCTGTAGATTGGCTGTGGGTTAAGGTTCTTCTTCAGTGCTCAGTGCAGTTCATAGAGAAACTTTAGCACAGCCACTGCTTAACTCTTTGGACTTTTTCACGTCTTCTGTACCTGTTCGTTGCCCTGGATGTGCAGTGCACCTTTTAAGATTGTCCCATAATGTGCAACTGTTTCACCTCTTGGGGAAGATTTCTTTTCTTTTCTTCCTTTTCTGAGAGACTTGGGTTGTTCTGTTTGTTTTCGTGCAAATTTTACTTCCTGAAGGCTATGATAGCTCAACTGCTCTTGCCTGTTCTTTTCCCTCGGCTCTCAGCCCTGGAGTGCTCCTTGCTTTACAGCAGTCCAGTTTTCCCCTATTTCCATGTAACTTTTCTGCCTCCAATTACTTACATGTTTTGGTATTCTACCACAGGGAGTCACATGGGGTAAGCGTGCAAATTCATCCATTTTTTCATGAGGGTGCACCATTGATTAGACCAGTTGTGTGTGTGCACTACATTCCAAGCATCCGTCTTTGGGGTGCCTCTGTCTCCTGGGGTGCCCCAAACCCCTAGACCCTTCCCCTGAGTTGTGTGGCTTGAGAACCTGTGCTTGAAAATACTGGGGCTCTAATGGTGTGGAGAGACCCTGTGCTCTATAGTCAGACAGGAGGGGCTGGACCTGGAGTGTGGACATTGTGTGTCCTCAGACCAAGCAGGAGGGGCTGGACCTGGAGTGCAGACATTGTCTGACCCTTAAGCTGCACAGGACCGAGTGTTGGCAGGGATTCCTGATTGCACGGTCTGAGTCACAGATCTCCTGCCTTCTATTTTTGATTTTTTTTTCTAGTTTGATTCAGCATTTGTAGTATCTTTCGCCAATCTCTATATAGTCCCCCAGAGTTTCCAGTAAGTGGAATATGCCCTTGTGTTTGTTTGTAACTCTAATAGGAAACTTTCCCGGGGATGTTTGCATTGCCTTCTTGATGAGAGCACCTTACACTAATTTTTATAGCATCTGTATTCATACTAGTCCCGCAATAATTTCTGACACCGATTTCCATAACTTCTGATAATACAATTCCAACTCTAATTACCTGGAATTAGGTCAGACTCCACAACTTAAGGGCATAATCCTCCACAAGATTGCCCATCAGACAGCAGCCACAAGTTTGGGGGTTCCCAGGTGTGCCAGTTTGAATCTGTTGTGTACCCCAGAAAAATCATTTTCTTTAATCTTCATTCAATATTGCTGGGTGGGATCTTTTTTGTTGTTTCCATGGGAATGCAACCCACCAGTTTTCGGTGGCAACCTTGGATTAGATAGTTTCCATGGAGATGCTTCTCCACCCATTCAAGGTGGGGTTGCTTATTGGAGCCCTTTAAGAGGGAACCATTTTGGAAAAAGCTTTAGTGTCCAGGGAGTCCACACAGCCAGAGACCTTTGGTACAGAGAGAGAACAACCCTGGGGAATCCTTATGAAATGAAGCCAGGAGAAAGCTAGTATATGTTACCATATGCCTTCCTGGCTGACAGAGGTATTCTGGATCTACCTGCCTTTCTTGAATCAAGATATCTATCGCTGGGTGCCTTAGTTTGGACATTTTTATGGCCTTACAACTGTAAACTTGCAACTTAATAAATTCCGCTTTTTAAAAGCTGTTCCATTTCTGGTATATTGCATACTGACAACTTACAAACTAAAACAGGTTTTGGTACTGGAGAAGTGGGGTGCTGTCATTTGCAAATACAAACAGGTTGAGGTGGCTTTTTAAATGGATAAGGGGAAGATTCTGGAGGACGTGTGAGGAGTTTGACAGAGAAGGCATAGAATGCTTTGACAAGACTGTTGGTAGAAATGTGGACTCTAAAGATACCTCTGATGAGGCTCTAGACAGCAATGAGGTATGTGTTTTGCAAACTGGAAGGAAGGCAATCCTTGTTTTAAAGTGGCACAGAATCTTGCAAAAGTGTGTACTGCTGTGGGAAGAAAGTTAAAATTTAAAGGCGACAACTTGGGATACTTAACTGAAGAAATTACCAAACATAAATGTGGAAAATGCATGCTGGCTCCTCCTTGCAGGTTATAGTAAAGTGAGAGAGAAAAGAGATAAGTTGAGAACTGAACTCTTGGGTACAAAGAAACCAGAAATTGTTAGTCTGAAAAATTCTGGGCTTCCAGAAAGCAAGACCCCAGAGAATAATGCTCCATGTGAGGGCTTAATCAAACATGGAATCAGTCAGTCATTTCAGAGAATAAGCCAGGGTTGGACCTGGAGTTATCCAGGAAGGACTTGTGGAAACTCCTATTGTATGATGGACATGATCCCAACATACTGTTTAGAAAACCAGCAACAGTGCTGTGGGATCTGTATAAATGGAACCACAGTCAGTCTGGACTATAAAGGACAGAAAAGGGACAAATTGAAGGAAAAATAACTTCAGAGGCAGAACCATGGAAGCTAAGATCTGAAGCCAAGAAACCTTGGGCCAGGAGAGCAGACTCCCCTAAGTACTTGGAGAGGATGAGTTTGCCCTGAAGGCAGTGATGGGCCTTCCACCTCAATGTTCTGGAAGAATTGTGCCCCAGCCTTGGAGAGGGTGGGGCACATTCCTTGGGGCTTGGGAAGAACCTGGCTGCCACCACATTGTTCGGGAGGGGTTGAGCATGTGCTGCAGAGATGGCAGAGAGCCCGGGTGCAGCCCTGATGCTTGGAGAGGGTGGAGCCGAGAGAAAGGTGGGCTCCCCAGTGTCCCCCAAGATTGCATTCTGAGAGAGGCGGCCATTGCATAGGTCCTTGGAAAGGGTGAGACTGCCGCTTTCCAAGGCCCCCAAGATAAAATGACTCTCAGACTCTGAAATCTAATGAAGTTTGCCCTGCTGATTTTCAGAATTGTTTGGGTCTAGTGACTCCTGTGTTCCTTCCAATTTCTTCTTATGGAAATGGAAACACATATTCTATGACTGTTGCTCCTTTGTGTGTTGGCAGCAGATAACTTATTCTAAGTTCTACAGGTCTACAGCCAGAGAAGAATAATTTTGCCTTAGGACAGACCATGCCTATAGCTGACTTTGATGAGATTTTGTACTGTTTCTGACTTTGTATTGTATTTGTATTGTTACTGGAATAGTTTAAGGCTTTGTGATATTGTGATAGAATTAATGTGTTTTGCATTGGAAAGAACATGTCTTTTTGGGGTCCGAAGGGTGGAATGTGCTGGTTTGAATCTGTTGTGTACCCCAGAAAACCAAGTTCTTTAATCCTCATTCAATTTTTCTGGGTGGGATTTCTTTGATTGTTTCCATGGAGGTGTGACCCATCCAATTGTGGATGATAACTTTTGATTAGATGGCTTCCATGGAGATGTGTCTCCACCCATTCAAGGTGGGGTTGCTTACTAGAGTCCTTTAAGAGGGAACCATTTTAGAAAAAGCTCAGAGCTAACAGAGCCCACACAACCAGAGATCTTCAGAGATGCAGAAGGAAATCTCCCCCCCACCTCCAGGGGAAGCCTTATGAAATGAGAAGAGAAAGCTAGCAGATGTCACCATGTGCCTTCCCAGCTGACAGATGTGTTCTGGACCCATTGGCCTTTCTTAAATCAAGGTGTCTTTTCCTGGATGCCTTAGTTTGGACATTTTCATGGCCTTAGAACTGTAAACTTGTAACTGAATAAATTCCCCTTTTTAAAGTCATTCTGTTTCTGGTATATTGCATTCTGGCAGTTTTAATAAACTAAAACACCAAACCATCCACACTTCTGAACAACTCCCTACAAATTTGAGGGTTCCTGCTACCCACTCAGGTTTGGTAATGTGCTAGAATGACTCACAGAACTCAGGAAATGACTATGCTCATGCTTACAGTTTTAATATAGCAAAAGGATATGAATGATAAGTAACCAAAAAAGAGAAATGTATAGGGTGAGGTCTGGGAGGGTTCCACATGAAGCTTCCATGTCTTTTCCCCATGGAGTCTCCTGGCACATTGATGTATATCACTAATCAGGGAAGCTCACTTGAACTTGGGTGTTCCGAAGTTTACTGGGGTCTTATTACATAGGCATGATTGATTGAACGAATGCCTGTATGGTTGAACTCAATATTCAGATGTTGGGCAGATATGATGTGGCTCAAAGCACCACTCCCTAACCACTATAAGGTTATTTTAACTTATATTAACTATATAAGTGTGGCTGGACCCACCTGAGTTATCCCCTTAGTCCCTAGGCGATAGGTGTGGCTGGACCCACCAGGGTCAGCCCCATAGCCCCCAGGCTATAGGTGTGGCTGGGCCCACCTGAGTCACCCCCGTAGCATCTATCATCCCCATGCTACAGGTGTGGCTGGACCCACCTGAGAAATCTCCTTAGCATAATCTATCAGATAGAGTCTGGTGCCCAGCATGAATAACAAAAGACTACTCTAATAATGGGAAATTTCAAAGACTTAGAGTTTAACTCCAGGAGATGGGACAAAAGGATCTTTTTTAGGAGGCCAAGTTCCTTATTATACAAGTTTCAAACTGGAATGATCCAAATTTCTATTAATAAGTGAATGCATAAACATATCTGGTATATCTATACAATGGAATATTCCAGCATTAAAAAATAAGTTATTAATGCACAGAACAACGTGGATGAATCTCAAAAACATTAGGTAATATTTGGAAGGTCCATGTTTGCACATTTGTCTTCACCATGCTGTAAAGGCCAAGCCAGTCACAAAGGGGAACAAGGTGAGGGAAGGGGTGGCTGTATTGGAATTACAATTCCAAGGACAGCTTCTTGGAGGAAGGAGCATTTGAGATGAGATTTTAAGAATGAGATTGAGCCAGCTATAAGAGAACCAATGAAAGTACTCCTGAGGCAGGAAAAGTCTTTCTCTGTTGAAGAAGAGAGACCTGCTGTGACTGAAACAGAGGAACAGAGAGAAGGCAGGCTATGAGCTAGGTGGAGAGTAGAACCAGGTAAGGCTGAATACAGAGGCAGGGGCCAGATATGCACAGCCCTATAGTCTATGGCAAGGAGCATAACTTTTTTTTTCAACTTTTTAATTGTATAATATAACACATATACAAAGCAAAGAAAGAGAAAAGCAATAGTTTTCAAAGCACCCTTTAACAAGTAATTACAGGACAGATCCCAGAATTTGTCATGGGCTACCATATGATCCTTTCAGATTTTTCCTTCTAGCTGCTCCAGAATATAAGAGGAGGCCAGGAGGAATAAATATTATTTTATCATCACAATTGACTTTTTTTTCTTTCTTGTGAAAAATAACATTTATACAAAAAAAAGCAGTAAATTTCAAAGTACAGCACAATAATTAGTTGTAGAACATATTTCAGAGTTGGCATGGGTTCAATTCCACAATTTTAGGTTTTACTTCTACCTACTCTAAGATACTAGAGACTGAAAGAGATATCAATTTAATGATTCAGCATTCATATTCATTTGTTAAGTCCTATCTTCTCTGTATAACTCCACCCTCACTTTTGATCTTTCCATCCCTCTCTCTAAGGGTGTTTGGGCTATGGCCATTCTAAATTTTTGATATTGGAAGGGTCTATCACTAATATGGGGTAGGGAGATGGAACTATATCTGATGCTCTGGAGAGGCTGGGCTAGGTTTCAGGACTTATCTGGACCAGGGACCCATCTGGAGGTTGTAGCTTTCTGGAAAGTTACCCTAGTGCATGGAACCCTTGTGGAATCTTATATATTGCCCTAGGTGTTCTTCAGGATTGGCTGGAATGGTCCTGGTTGTGGTTTGGCAGGTTATGATAGGTAGCAAGGTCTACCTGAAGCTTGCATAAGAGCAATGTCCAGAGTAGCCTCTCGACTCTATTTGAACTCTCTCTGCCACCGATACTTTATTAGTTACACTTCTTTCCCCCCTTTGGTCAGGATGGCATTGTTGATCCCATGGTGCCAGGGCTGGATTCATCCCTTCGAGTCCTCTCTCATGTCACCAGGGAGACTTTCCCCCTGGATATCATGTCCTGTATCAGTTAGGGTTCTCTAGAGAAAAAGAATCAACAGGAAATATTAGTAAATATAAAATTTATAAAAGTGTCTCATGTAACCATGGGAACGTAGAGTGCAAAATCTAAGGCAGGCTGACAATTGTGATGGAGGGTCTGAATGAATTCCACAGGAGAAGCTCACTGGCCAAAGCAGGAAGAGAACCTGTCTCTTCTGAATCCTCCTTAAAAGGCTTCCAGTGATTAGATTAAACATCACTCATTGCAGAAGACACTCCCCTTAGCTGATTACAAATGGAATCAGCTGTGGATGCAGCTGACGTGATCATGATCTCATTCTATGAAATGTCCTCATCACAGCAGACAGGCCAGCACTTGCCCAACCAGACAAACAGGTACCACCACTTGGCCAAGTTGACACATGAACCTGACCATGATATGTCCCATGTAGGGGGAAGGGCAATGATTTCACTTGCAGAGTTGGGCTTAGTGAGGCCACATCTGATCAACAACAGAGGTCCTCCAGAAGTAACTCTTAGGCATGGCTATAGGTAGCCTAAGCTTCTCCACTACCTACATAAGCCTCACAAAAGTAATCTTCAAGATCAAGGGCTTGACCTATTGATTTGGGTGTCCCTAAAGTTTGACACAGTATCAGAGGATTCCTTGATGGTAAAGTTTAATAGTTTCAGATTTTTTTCTCCCATCCCTCAAGAGACTTTACCCATACTTTTTGATTATCTGCTTAATATACTCTAGGATGTATCCAGGCATTACATTAGGCTATACTTTCTCTGGGCCCCCTGTGTTTCAGTTGTTCAAATGAGCTATACAGATAAGTTGAGTTAGATTATGTGCTATAGAAAATTTAGGTTCCAGACCAATTAAGCCTTTCTTCCTTTGGTCTCAAACAGTATATGTGGTTCTAAAATAGAGACACTGTCTTCCTTACCCCTGTATTCTGAGTTACTTTAAGCCTGACCCGATCAGTTTTGTTCTTATCTCTAACTATCAGGTTGTGCATACATATATAACAGCCTCTCAAAATCCAGAAATAATA
Source organism: Myrmecophaga tridactyla (assembly GCA_004026745.1). NCBI lineage: Eukaryota > Metazoa > Chordata > Mammalia > Pilosa > Myrmecophagidae > Myrmecophaga > Myrmecophaga tridactyla. The sequence goes on along the minus strand of PVIY010058177.1, from coordinate 5,514 downwards.
ATTACCTCTCCAGACTAAATGTGTCTGCTGTAAAAGCTTACAGTCTAGGCCCCTGTTTTCTTATCAGCATTTTCTAGAGGAGACCATACCATACTTGTTCTTTTGTTTCGGGCTAATTTTGCCTCACCAAATGACCCACATGTTCATTCACATGGTTGCACGCCTCACAACATTGTTCCTCTTTGTAGCAGCACAACATTCAATCATATGTGTTCACCATCGTTCACCAATCTACTTCTCAGTCTGTGCATCCTTCAGCCACCTGCACTCCTTAGGCATCACATATAGTGCCTAAAGTCCACAGTCCATCAACACTCTCAACTTGAGATCGTTTCATGTTCCCAAGAGAAAGAAAACCAATAAACATACCATCACCAAATAGGAAAACTAAACCTCCCCTTAACTCTTGTCCCTCCCCCCATTACCTCTGCTGTTGCTGTGGTACTGCTGATGTTTTTCTTTTAAACATAGTCCATAGCAATGGAGCATAACTTTTTAATCAACTTTACTGGGATTTAATTTATGTAATAAAATACATCTATTTTTAGTGTACAGTTTGGTAAGTTTTAACAATGTCAAATATAGTCACCTAAGCAACCACACTCAAGACCAAGCTGTAGAACTTCCCATTACCTCCCAAAGTCCCCTTCTTCCCCTTTCTCATCATCCTCCTACACCCTCAATCCCAGCCAACCCCTTTCTTATTTCTGTCACCGTATATTGATTGTTCATGCTCTAGAATTCCACACATATGGGATCATACAACATGCACACTTTTGTATCTGGCCTTGTTTTAGTTCAGTACAGTCAATACAATTCAGTGGCAGAAAGTGTAGTCTTTTCAACAAATAGTATTGGAGCGATTGTATCTCCATATGGAGAGAAATGAATCTTGACACTTGCCTCACATCATACTGAAGAATTAGTGCAGAAGGAATCATAGAGATAGTAAAGCTATAAAGCTTCCAAAGGAAACCAAAATCTTTGCAATCAGAGATAGGCCAATATTTCCTAGTTAGAATACAAAAAGGACAAATCATAAAATTAAAAATGATAAAATTGGACTTCATGAAAATTCAAAATTTCTAAAATTTCTGATTTTCCAAAGACACTCAATAAAATGAAAATGCAAGCCACAGACTTGGAGAAAATATTCACAAAACATACATCTGACAAAGATTTGTATACAGAATATATAAAGAATTCTTAAAACTCAATAATGAGACCAAAAAGGAAAATCTAATAAAAATGGACAAAAGATTTTAACAGGCCTTCACCAAGGAAGATATGTGAAAGCACATGAAAGCACATGAAAAGGTAATCCAAATCACTAGTCACTAGAAAACTGAAAACCAGAGATGTAATGAAATAGTGGTATACCCCAGCCAGAATAGCTGAAATTTAAAAGATTGAAACAATACCACATATTAGTGATATGACATCTCAACCCTTCATCTTTTTTTTTTTTTACTTTTTTAATTGAAAAAAATAACATATATACAAAAAAAAAAAACACCCAATAAATTTCAAAGCACACTGCAACAATTAGTCATAGAACAGATTTCAGAGTCTGGTATGGGTCACTGTTCCACAGTTTTAAGATTTTCCTTCTGGCTGCTCCTAGACGCTAGAGACCAACAGAAATATCAGTATAATGATTCAGCATCACACTCATTTGTGAAATCCTATCTTCTCTGTTGTAACTCCACCTTCTACTTTGATCTTTCTCCCACTCTTTGGGGGTATTTGTGCTATGCCTATTCGCACTCTTATACGTTGGAAAGGGGTGTTAACATTATGGGGTAGGGGAATGGAACTAGCTGATGTTCTGGAGAGGCTGGGCCCTCTAGGTTTCAGGACTTATCTGGTCCAGGGACCCATCTGGAGGTTGTAGGTTTCTGGAAAGTTACCCTCGTGCATGGAACCTTTGTAGAATCTCAGATAGAGCCCTGGGTGTTCTTTAGGGTTGGCAGTAATGGTTTTGGTTGGGGTTTGGCAAACCTTGGTAAATAGCAATATCTAGCTGAAGCTTGCATAAGAGCAGCCTCCAGAGTAGCCTCTCAACTCTATTTGAACTCTCTCAGCCACTGATACTTCATGAGTTACACTTCTATTCCCCCTTTTGGTCAAGATGGCATTGTTGATCCCACGGTGTCAGGGCCAGGCTCATCCCTGGGAGTCATCTCCCACACCACCAGGGAGACGTTCACCCCTGGATGCCATGTCCCATGTAGGGGTGGGACTAACCCTTCATCTTAACAACTCAGTTTTTAGTTAAGTGAAGCCTCCCAATCCTGTAAAACATCTTAATGCATCTACTTCCTATTCTTGAGACTAGATCCTACAGATAGCCAAACCAGCATTAAATCTAGTTCTCTGTGGTCACAGACATTTTTATGTTCCTCAGAGCAGTAAAGACAATCTGGTCCATTACTGAGTTTATGAAACTTTGGATTAGACTTAAAACACACCCATCCCCACCCCTCAATCACACAGCAAAAACCGGGATAAAGTCAGAAACACAGCTCTCAAGGAAATTCCACTCAAGAAAATTCTGCAAGGAAGGATATAATACAGCCTCTGCCCAGATTGAATTTATCTATTCATCTTCACCCATATTTTCACACATCTTAGGCTGTCTATTCAAGGAGTAATCTGGGAATAAACCTGTGGTTTGTGGAGTAATAAAGCACTTAGCAGGGTGCTCTATTACTTTATGGCTTTCCACAGCTCTTTACAAGCCAGGCTCCAAATCACTGGCAGGTGAATTTAAAAAAAAAATATTTTTACTGATAAAAGTTAACAAATATACAAACATTCTATATATTGTGTACAATAACATCAAATAGTTGTGTATTTATCACCATGATCATTTTTTTTGAACATTTGCATCTCTCCAGAAAAAGAAATAAAAAGAAGAAAGAAAAAACTCATGCATGTTATCCCCCTCACCCTCCCTCTCACTGACCACCAGCATTTCCATCTACATTATTTATTTTAACCTTTGTTCCCCCTATTATTTATTTATTTTCTGTCCATATTTCTTACTCACCTGTCCACTCCCTGGATAAAAGGGCCATCAGACACAAAGTTTTCACAATCACAATGTCACACTATAAAAGCTTTGGCTGTATCATTATACAATCATCTTCAAGAAACAAGTCTCCTGGAACACAGCCCAACAGTTTCAGGTACTTCCCTCCAGCCATTCCAATATACCCATAAACTGAAAAGGGGTATCCAAATAATGCATAAGAATAGCCTCCAGGATAACCTCTCAATTCTGTTTGAAATCTCTCAGCCACTGAAATTATTTTGTCTCATTTCTCTCTTCCCCCTTTTGGTCAAGAAGGCTTTCTCAGTCCCTTGATGCCTGGCCCCAGTTCATCCTGGGATTTCTGTCCCATGTTGCCAGGGAGATTTACATCCTGGGAGTCACATCCCACATAGAGGGGGAGGGCAGTGAGTTCACCTGCCGAGCTGGCTTAGAGAGAAGCCACATCTGAGCAACAGAAGAAGTTCTCTGGGGGTGACTCAGGCTTAATTTTAAGTAAGTTCAGCCTATACTTTGCAGGGATAAGTTTCATGGAGTGAACCCCAAGATCAAGGTGTCAGCCTATTGATTTAGTTGTCTCTACCTGTGGTTCTGGAACTGGGTCTTAACCTGTTTGTAGTTGAGATTCTGAATGTTGGAATGCTCTTGCATCTGCTGGGGACTGAGGCATTTCTGCCTTTGAAATCTATCATTGGTATGTGCAGCTATTCTGAGAGAACATGATGGTGACATTCTGCTTTTCCACCCGGCTCTCATCTTCCTTCTCCACTGCGTTCTTCTCTACAGAAGCAGGTAGTTGTACATGGGGACTGGTAGAAGAATCAGGGCTATCCTGAGTAAGCACATCCATGGAGGAAGGAAGAGGAGAGACTCTCTGACTGGTGCACTTCAGTAGACGACATTTGCAAGATGCATAATTTTCTTTGGCCCCATAAATCACAGGTATTGGTGGAGACACCCTACAATGGATATGGCGAGGCAAGGCAGGCTTTGGGGAGAAGCTAGATCCACACTTGCGCTGCTGAGTAGGAGGAAGGGAAAAGAAATATCAAAGACCTAGGCTAGGAGAATGGCAAGGCAGGCTTAAAGAACATTTGGGTGGAAGATCTTAGAGAAATATGAAGATCTAACAGAAATGAAAGTAATAAAAGGCCAGGAAAAAAGGGAGGTCCCTCTACACTGACAGGAGCCAAGCAGCCCAATGCAGCAAGAGATCTGTTTTAATGTCTTTTGTTTGCTATATACATCATCTCCATCATTTTGGGATCTGTTTCTACTGATATATTTTTTTGGTTTTGAAATCAAACATTTTCCTCTTTCTTATATACAGTAATTTTTAATTGGATGCTAGAAATTTTAAATTTCATACTCTTGAGTTCTGTATATTGTTGCATTTCTTCAGAATGTTGGATTATCCTTCCTGGCCCTAGTTCAGTTTTTTGTAGCTCAATTTGATCCCTTCAAGGCCTATTGTTAATTTCTTTTAAGGCAGGTCTAGTGTAGCCTTCACCTAGGGGTAATTCAGCCCCACTTATAAGGTAAGGCTATTCTGATATCTCTACTGACTACTCTGTATTCAATTGTGTCTCTAAATTTTGGATGATGGAAATCTGAACGGTTCCTGACCCTGCATGAGCTCTGGGAATGATTTGGTTCACAGTTCCTCACAGCTCCTGGTAACTGTCCTTCTCCAGAAATATTGCCTAGCTTCACGGGGTTTATGTGTGCACATATTGGTATTCAGCTAAAGATTCAAGGGGCTCATCTAAATTTCTGGAACTCTTTCGGTGCATAACTTCCTCCTCTTAGATATCCTGCCCCCAAATTACAGCTGTCTTGACCTTCACTTTCTGCTCTGCCTTCTGAAATAAGTGAGCTTTGTTTGGATTCCCCTTTGTGTACTGCAGAAAGCCTTGGAACGGTAGAGTCTGCCTTGTTTGTTTCCCTTTACTTAGGGATCACAGTCCTGTTCTGCCTCTTGTCCAGTGTTTGTATACGGTTGTTTCTATATTTTCAGTTTGTGTAAACAGGCATTTTTTTTTAAATTTCCAAGTACATTTTTATTGTGAAATATATATAAAAAAAGCAATAAATTTCCAAGTACAGTTTAACAAGTAGTTATAGAACAGTTATAGAACAGTTGGTATGGGTTATAGTTCCATGATTTTTTTAATAAACTTTTTTATTAATTAAAAAACTTAACAAAAGAACATTAAGATATCATTCCATTCTACATATACAATCAGTAATTCTTAATATCATCACATAGTTGCATATTCATCATTTCTTAGAACATTTGCATCAATTTAGAAAAAGAAATAAAAAGACATCAGAAAAAGAAATAAAATGATAATAGAGAAAAAAAGATTATACATACCATACCCCTTACCCCTTGCTTTCATTTATCACTAGCATTTCAAACTAAATTTATTTTAACATTTGTTCCCCCTATTATTTAT
>PVIY010058176.1:0-12572 GCA_004026745.1 Myrmecophaga tridactyla | reverse complement strand
AGAACTGTCCCCTTAGCTGCGTGCTGTGATGTTTCCCGGAGGGCAGTGGGCGAGAGAAGGCAAGAGAAGGACCCTTTGAGAAGCTGCGAAGAGTTGAGTGTGGATGGGGGTAGGAGAGACGGTGCATGGGGGTCGGGGTGGGGGAAGATGAGGCAGGAGAGGTGGGCGGCCCTTGACGAGGACCTTGTAAACCCTGCCAAGGATTTTGGTTTTGCCCTAAGAGGAGCTGAGTTAAACAGGGGCACAAGATGAAATTTGGAATTTAGAGTAACTTTAAAGCTCCCATCAGTTCTAAAACTCTGTGACTCTATAGAACTTTCTTTCCTTCTATTTATATTTTAATGTAGCCACTGGGAGATTTGGGTTTAAATTTACCACTTTTTGTTTTGTTTTGTTTTCTGTTTGTCCCATCTGTCTTATGTTTCATTCCTATCTTGCCTTGTTTTAGACGGATTGTGTAATTTTTTCTTTGATCCCCTTCCCAACTTCGCTTGGTTGCCACAGAAAATAAGTGAATCAGCACCCCTGCGTCCCAGGCCATAGAAGGATGGTTTATCTCCTCCGGACTGACGTGCTTTTGTTGTCATGTCTGTTATTTTCCTATAAATCTTGAGCCCTGCAAGGTATTATTTTCTAGAGCTGGTGTTATTTAAATTTACCCACGTATATACCTTTCAATTTATTATTCCTTCTTCTGTTTCTGCTATCTGTGATCATTTTTCTTTTGCCTGAAGAGCACTCTTTGTATCCTTTGGCTTAGGTCTCCTTTCATAAACTCTATTTTTGTTTAAAAGTATGTTTATTGCACCTTCATTTTTTTTCCCCCTAAAATTAGCAACGTCTTCCTTTTTTAAAGCATTTTTTTGTGTGTAGTATAACATATATCCCAAAAAGCAGTAACTTTTCCAAGTACACTGTAAGAAGTAGTTATAGAACAGATTTCTGAGTTTGATATGGGTTATAGTTCCACAATTGCGGGTTTTTCCTTCTAGCTGCTCTAAGACATTGGACACTAAAAGAAATATTAATGCAATGATTCATTGATTCAGCATTCATACTCATTTGTTAAATCCTAATTCTCTGTTACAGCTCCTCCTCCTTTTTTAATCCTTTTCCCAATCTTTAGGGTATTTGGGCTGCACCTTCATTTTTTTTTTTTTTTTGGTTTTTACATGGGCAGGCACCAGGAATCGAACCCGGGTCCTCTGGCAGGCAAGCATTCTTTCCTGCTGAGCCACTGTGGCCCGCCCTGCACCTTCATTCTTGAAGCATCTTCTCATTAAGTATGGGATTTTAGTTTGGTGGTTATTTTTTTTTCAGCACATGGAAGATATTGTTCCACTGTTTTCTGGCTTTTTCTTGTTGCTGCTGCTAAGTGGCTACTCTGAATATGACATATCTGAAAGTCATTTTTTTTCTCGTTTTTGAGATTTTCTTTGTTTTTGGATTGCTGCAGGTTTGCTAGGATGTGTCTAGGTGTGGATTTTTAAAATTTATGCTGCTTGAGAATTCTTGACCCTCATGAACCCACGGATTGACATCTTTTATTGGTTCTAAAATATCTTCAGTTACGATCTCTTCTCATGTTGCTTCTGCCTCATTTTTTACTCCTTTTCTTCTTGAAGCCGAGTAAATACATGTTAGACCTTCTCACTTCCTCTGCTGGGTCTCTTCTCTCTTTCATCTTTTTTTGTTGTCTCTCTGTGATACATTTTGGGTGATTTTTCTGACAACTTATGGTTAATTAGTTCTCTGGTTCAGTTATATCTTGCCAGCTATTAAACCCTTCCACTGGTTTATTAATTTTGATTATTGCATTTTTTTAGTTCTGAAATTTCTAACTGATTCTTTTTTGTCTACCATGTATATTTTTATAGTTTCCAGTTCCCTACTGAAAGCTTCAAGCTTTGTTTTTATTTCTTTGAATGTTTTAAGTGTAGATAGTCCGTATCTGATACTTCTGTATTTGAAGGCTGTATGTGTTTCTCCTGGTTCTCACTTATCTTTACACATGTGTGCTCCTGAGTCTGATTATCTTTGTGTGCTGAACAGTATATTTGTGAAATTACTTGTAGAGATATTTTAGGGCCTAAGATGATTATATACCTTCCTTCCTAGAGGTTTTCTTCCTGCTTTTGCCAGGGTTCCATGGGAAAGGGGAGTGACCTGCTTAATCTGAGTTCAAGGATTGAGATTCCCTGGATTACTTTGCTGCCAAGCAGGCTCCAGCGTGCCCCAGGGCTGATTTACTTTGGGTTCACCCTTTCCTTGAGCTGCAGCACTCTGGGGTCCCCCTGTGAACCTGGGATTGCTCACCCCATCTCCACTTTTGGTGGTACCTGGATTTTCCTTTAATCCTCTTTGGCCCTTGGAGCTATTAAAATAAGAAGCTCAGTTTCACAATTCTTTCTTCAAGCTTAGTAAATACTACTGGGTACTAATTATACCCACCTGGATTCTGATCTAGATTTTGGTTTGGCAATTCCTCATTAAATTGATATCTCTTCGATACTTTTTTTTTTTTTTTTTTACCTTTTTAAAAAAATCGTGTAACAGATATACAAAGCAAAGAAGTAAAAAAGCAATAGTTTTCAAAGCACTCTTTGACAGGTAGTTACAGGACAGACCCCAGAGTTTGTCATGGGCTACCATACCATCATTTGATACTGTTAATAGGGTGTTTTAATATATTTTATCCCATATTTTAAATAGTTCTTATTGGGAAAATTGGTCCTAATTTCCTAACCTGCCATTACTGGAACTGCGGGGTCCCCAATTCTGACTTTCATACGGTGAGGTTGGTGGTCCATAAACTGCGTTTGCTCTTATTTAAGAAGATGCTTTTATGGCACCTTTTCCAGTCCACTTCTCTTTTTGGGAAAGAGTAGGAGGGGATCATTCCCATATTTATTTATTTATTTGAAAGGAGGATACGTATAATTATATCATCCTTCTTCCTGACAGATGAAGCCCTTGAGGAATGAGAACTTTTTTTGAATGGTTGAGAACTGGTGGTTTGGTAGATGAGGAAGAATATTTCCAATTTCATTTTTTTCTCATTGATTTTTCTGTTTCCTTCTAAGCATCTGATTTGAGCAGAGAGTTCTAGTTCTCTATTTCAGCCCTTCCATTGAGGTCGCTTTTCACCCAGTCCAAACCCTCTGCTTATGACATCACATCCTCTTGTAAAGGAGAGCTTTGTACTTCTGGGGGCGAAATATAATTTGTGAGAGAAGCAATTTATTTTATAAATACAGCTCAAGGAAAAGCAGCATTCACTGGAGTACAAGGAACAGGAGCCAATCCCTTGTCTTCTCAGCAAGCATCTGCTGGTTTAGGCAACATCAGCTACTCCTCCAAAGGCAGTTGTGTTTTCATATATGAATGCATTGGCTCGAAATAATTACAAAGAAAACAATGTTCCAAATGTGTTGCAGTCTTATTATAAATGAGTACAGATTTTAAAGGATGAAGCACTGTAGAAATCAGTTAAAAGTTGTGTTTTCCATCTGAAGACTCAAGTGAAGGGTTAATACAAGTGGAGATAGAAAGATAGTTGACCGTGACAGATGCTGTTTATAGTCACAGGTACATTTGTTGTGGCAGTTTTTCTCCTTCAGATCTGCAGATGCCAAAATTCCTGTCTCTGAAATACCAGGCTTCAAAATGTTTGACAAAAGCCACTCAAAACTTTAATATTTTCAATCTGCATCTTAGAAGAAACCTTCCGATTATTAGAGAAAAAGAAATTTAAGATCACCTGGTGTATAGATTTATCCATCTGAAATTTCATCAGCATAAAGGCAGCTGCAGTGATTATAGTTTTCTTTCAGCAGTCTTCATTTGACATAGCTCTCTAAGGATGGCTGAGAAGACCAGAACAAACGTTTTGGGGGTAAAAGTTTGAGATACCTGGAGTTCTTAGTTGTACAGCCCTAACTCTAGATGTGGAATTTGAAATTAGACCTTAAAAAGGGGCAATGCTAGCTGATGTCATTGGTCGCAGATGGGTACTATGAAAAGAAAATATTTTTCTCTTATTTAAATTGACCTACATCTAGCTCCTAAGTGTATATTTAATATGATTGTAGAATGGATATATGAAGTTTGAGTTTTCTATATGTTATGTGCCTTCATAGTCTCTTCATTAATATGGCCTGAAAAGTTAATAAAAGAAAGTAAGGCATTAGGAGTTTGGGTGGCCCTAAGTAGAATGATCTAACCTATGTGATTGTATCTTTATCTGAAACATGTTAAGATGTTACCTTTCAAATCTATTGTTACCTTTTCAGATACATTGTGGATCACAAAGGATTACAAAAGAATCCTGTTGCTTAGCAGCCGGATTATATAGGATGGAATTCCTTGCAAGAGCTTTAAGTGTTAACTCTTCAGAAATTGAGAGTAACTTGAATACTGCAAACCTCTTAATTTTAAAAGATATGAATTGTGCTCAGAAAACAATCATGATGAAGAACTGTCTCAAAAGCGGGCAAAAATGATTTCAGAACTATTTGAATAACTACTTTCCAATTTAGAAAATTCAGCCATTAAAATTTTGAAATAATTGTTCTGAGGAATGAAAGCCTGATAATCTCTCTTAAGGTTCCATCTCTAATGGATTTATTAACCACCTCTTTTCTCTAGTTGTTGTATTGTTATACCAAACTCCAAAAGCCAAGCGTATAATGATGCATTTAATTTCTTTCTGCCTTTCACAGAAAGGGACTGATCGTCTCGTCTTTGTTTTTCTATTAAGTTTCTAATCCTGAAATACAGTTGAATAATGGTTAGAACATTAATTGTAACTGGAGATGAAAAGAATCATAATTGAAATTAAATTTTTTTATTATTTTATCAATTTTTCAGTGTTTACTGATTGCTTCTGTGCCTGCCATTTTCTGTTCTTCTTGAGATATGTTTTCTGGGATGGACCAGCAATAGCAAGTGATTCCATGCAGGCAGGGGTGAGGGCTCACTAGGTTTCTTAGTTTGTTTGCGCCCTCATCTGTAAGTGCAGGGAAGTGTGGGTTCTTTAATAGAGGGTGCATTTGGGGAAGATGAGTGTTGGCGTGTCTCCTGCCTGGTGTGAGTGACTCTTGTGTCTAAGGGATCTTAATTTCTTCCCTTGCCTCTTTTCTCTCCTTCACCATCAAGCACCCAGAGGAGGTAATTCTCCAAGTCTCCTCCCTCTTCCAGGAGTGGTGCCTTCCCAGGATGGCCATGTCTGATCTCCTGCACTTTCCAGCCCTTCTTTCATTTCTGCTGCGGTCAGGTGTCAGACTCGTCGTCAGTATTTTCACACTCAGGTGGGCGCTCTTTCTGGGTTTTGATCTGTTTTCTGCTACTAGGCCCTCCCACTTCTTCTCCTTTCCGGTTAGTCTCTGCCTGACTCTCTGGCAAGATTTCTGCTGGTTTCAGCTGCTTGTTTCTCCGCCTGTGCATAAACTGAAATTGACAGTAAGCTCCATCTCACGGCTGCGCTGTGGGTTGGGCTGGCCTGGTGGGTGTGTGCACCCACTGCCGTGTCAGGGGGTTCCCTGCTCAGGAGGGCTCTCACGTGGGGTTTCGTGCTCTGTAATCACAGTCTGGAAATGCTTAGTAATTTAATATTTGGATTTGTGTTTGGTGAATGAAGTCAGCTCATCACAGACCTGCCCTTCTCCACCCTTCGCTGCCACCTCCCCATCTCCCTTGGGTGGGGTCTCAGTCCCCACTCCCTGCCCCTGCCCGGAGACCACTGCCACACCCCTGCCCGGGCAGCCACCTGTAGCAGTGACCGCTGCCCCACCCTGCCCCACCTGCGGCATCGTCGGGGAGGTCCTGACTCTGCTCGTTGTACTTCAGCCCTGCTGGGGGCCCAGGTCTGAGTCTGGAAAGCCAGGGTGTGGCAGGGCAGGGTGTCCCTGTCCTCAGCATGACAGCTTGTCCAGTGGGCAGTTTGGGGGCCTCTCGCCAGCCTCACTCTGGATACGGAATGTATCCTGGCGTGGAGCATGAGATTGCTTGGAGGTCACCCGTCCTCTGGGGGCTGGGATAGCCCTTGGGAAGAGGAGGTTGAGCTCTCTGCCTCTGGACAGGCCCTGGTGTTCATTTTGTGCTGGGCCCTGCGAATTCCGTGGTAGGCCTGGCTGGAAGTAGGACTTTTGAATGGCTTCATTTGCTCTCCTGTTGAGCTCCGTGAATTTTAGAGAGATTCATATTTAGATGGCTGCCATTATCACATTGGAGCTAGGAAGTTCCTGATTTCTTTTAATTTACTTTATTGAAATTTATTTCAAACTATAAAATCCATTCATAATTTTTTTTACAGAACAAACAACATACATATGTACGAAATAAACGTTAACATTTTGTTCGCTCTCCTGTTCCCCCACAAAAGTAACCAATGTTCATGTTGGGTATGGATGTGTGATCTTCTCAAACTTCTGTTTGTGATCGTGTAACCCATAGACACACTTATTTATATGTGCAAATATACAGATATACAAACCCGTGGGGGGGGGTTTGGAGTATGGCGAAAATATTTACGTCTTGATATCCTGAAAGTCCTTTTATTTCATTACAGATGGGTTCAACTCATTCTTTTTTTAATAACATAATGTTTTTATATCTTTAGTATGGATTTGCCGTAATTCATTTTCCAGTCTCATAATGCTGGACCTTTAGGTTGTTTCTAGTTTTTAGTGTTATAAACAAAACAGCAAATTAGCCCCTGTTACTTTTATTTTCATATCTGGTACTTTGATTTCATAAGGATCAGTTCCCTAAAGTGGGAAGTTCTGGGCTCAGGCCTTATCACTTTCTAAAAAGATTTCAGGAATTCCCACTCCCACCTGCAGTGTAATGCTTGTTTCCTCACACAGTTGCCAGCACCGGAAGTTATCAGTCTTAGAAATTCCTTGCTAACGTGAGCATTGAAAAATATCTGGTCTTGGTTGGCATTTTTGTAATTATCGTGAGGCTATGTATCACATCATATATTTATTGGTAAGTTCATTTCGTCTTCTGTGAATTTCTTAGTCACCCCCGTATGTAATTTTCTATTGCAATACTTATCTTTTTCTTATCAGTTTTGAAAGAGTTCTGTTTATTCGGAACATTCACCTCGTTTTTCATCTTTGTAGCATTTTTCACCATTACCACATCATTTGGTCTAATGATGTGTTCTGTCATAAAATAATTAAAATTGAACGTATGTTATTTCATTTTTGGCTTTCCTGTTCTTTGCCTTGCTTGTGAAATTCTCTCTGATGCTGTGCTTATAAAATAATCTCCTAAATTTCTTCTGTTTTTAATCCCCATGAATTTTATTATTGAATCTCATATGAAATAAGAGTTCAGCATCTGTTTCCTTTCAGCCTGATAACTGTTGTAGCCAGTATAAACAAGTCCTTCACTTCCATTATTTATCATATATTGTTTCCAGTTTACACTTGGGTTTATTTTTGGTTTCTCTAGTCTATTCTGCTGATATATTTATCTATTCCCATGCTAATGACATATTGTTTTCAATACAATGGCTTTATAGTATGATTTAATCTGATGTAAATTTCCCCTCACTTTCTTTATTTTGCAAATTTCTTGGTGATTGTAATATACTCTTCTATGGGAACTTTAAAATAAACTTTGCTTCCGTTTCCTCTAAGAACTTTTTGGATTTAGATTCAAATTTTATGTATTAATTCAAGTTGAAATATTAATTTAAAATGGATGTATAATTTTCTTAATATTCATTAGACTTTCTGGTTAAATTCGAGTTATTTTATAGCTGTGGTTGCTATTATATATAGAATTGTTTTTCTATTTCTTGCAAGTTACTGTTAGTATAGTGGAAGACCATTCATATTTTGTCTCGGCACATCAAAAATTGTTCCTTCATTTTGTAGCTTTCAGTGTTGAAGATGAGATTTCTAATACTCGTTTTCTCCCTTTTCTAGGTAACTTTCTCTTTCTTAGTGGGAGCTTATAAAATTTTCTCTTTATTCTGGCAGTTCAGATGTTTCAACAGAATATGCTGGGTTAAACCTGTAAGTTTAACTCCTACAGTGAGTTTTCTTCAGTTATTTCTCCTCTTTCCTCCTCTAGAGCTATTGATTTTGCATTTTAAATCGTCTGAATCTATTTCTTTGCAGTTTCTACCCCTACATTGTGAAAGATTTTTCATTTGCTATTTTAGACCAGATTTTAAATCTACAGATTTAGCCCATGGTCAGTCCAGCCTGCTGCCCGTTTTGTAGAAGTTTTATTGGCGCACAGTCAAGCACACCCATTTAGGTGTTGTCTGTCGCTGCTCGTGACACAAAGGTGCATCGAGCAATTTCAACAGAGACTGTATGACTGCAAAGCCGAAAATATTTACCATCTGAACCTGTTCCAGATTATTATTTCCTTCTCAGGAGTGACTATTTTCTTTCAATTAGATTGTTGAATTTTTTAAATTTTACAAAATCTTTTTAGTCCAGAAAATCTTTTCTGTGTTCTAATTACTTTGAGGTTTACATTCCTTTGTCCTGTAATGTTTTCTTCCTCTGTCTCTTCCATTCATCCTGTTCCATTAGTGAGATCGGCCTGTTCTGGTTTCAGCGTGGTCATTTCCCCTTAGGGACCCACATCTCCTTCGTAGATTGGAGATGGGCTCTTCCTAGGTTGGGTGTCCTCAGTTCCAATACTGTGAGGCATTTGCTCAGAGTGGAAGACCTGCCAGTCCTTTCTGGGAGCAATCCTTGGTCAAAAGAGGAGAAAGATCTGTCTTCTTCCTGGTCTTTTTGAGGAAGATCTTCATTCTCTGGCTTTGATGGGACACTGAGTGGGTGGAGCAGCCTCCTCCATGCACAGCCCCTCCCGAGAACACGCGCGCACACACACACACACACACACACACACACACACACACATATGCACAGACATGCATGTAGATACACATCATTTGCTTTCTTAGCCTTCTGCCTTCTTGCCTTAGGAGCTTCTTAAGAACTTCAGGCCTCAGTAGAAGGTGTGTCCTTGTTTCCCAAGTTTTAGAGTTTTTTTAGTGAGTTCGGAGATAGAGAAAAGGGAAACCTCCTTGTTAAGTTCTAATGTGGGTATTTTTTCTTTTGCCTGACTCTGCTGGGAAGTACTAGATGAGCTGGCGTTACAGAACGGATTGACTTGGGACCTGGCATATGTTTGACTAAGGAGTTTAGTGGTTCCTGGAGCGGTTCTATACTCTTGTCAATAAATGAAGGACTACTCTAATGTTTGTTTTCCTTTTGTGTATTTATGTCTGTGTGTACATATACATGTACATGCCTGCCACACATGCACACACACAGGCTCAGTGCTGGTTATAAGGTAACTACTAAAGCACAAGTTCCCCATTCCGTGACCAGATAACAAAGGAAAAATTAGCCCTGAAGGGAGTAATGCTTGGGACCTGTTTGAAAGCCTCTACCCCATCTTCTGGGCGCTCCGTGAGAATAAGTGCTGGCTAATAAATGGTCATTGTTGCTGTAGATCACAAAGAAAATGCTAGTTCAGCTAATTTCTTGAAATTTTCTAGTTTATAGAGGGTTCTGGACCAGAAATTTTCAGATTTAGAAGGGGATCTGTATTTGTTATTAATCACTGGTTAAAAGCTTTGGTTCAGACAAGGTGTAATTTAAACTTGTGGATTCCTGCTATCTCTTCAGGAATGGTTATTTAGAATTATTTGCCATTTATCATCATTTAGTTGTTAGTTACAGTAATAACATTATTTTCATAACTTCAAAATAGTTTTTGCCCTAGAGGATTATAACTGGAAATAATACATGAAAGCAATGATTGTATCATGTTTTTATGTACCACAGAAGAAGCGTAATCCTTTTGGGAGCTGTTCTGATGTATGGGTTGGTCTTCTTATCATTCCTTGACTACATTTAAGTGTGTGAACAATTTCATTAAGCATTCAACATTCTAGCGCATTGTTGTATTTATCATAATCTCATTTGACTTAATTGCATTTAAAAAATTTTGTGATGGTTTTTGCAAGTCTGATACAGAAATACTTTTTCTCTCTTTCTTTATTTCCGCATATAATAAATATTCCCCTTTAATTGGAACCAAACTTGGCAGTCTTCAATAACTGGAAGAATTTCCCCCCCCTTTACGTTAAAAACAAAAGCAGATTACAGAGAAACCCAGCCACATTAACATTTTCCTGAAGGAGAAAAAGAGAGTCTAAATAAATAACTTCGAGGGTATGTTGTGGGCTCTGTACAGATTTATTCTGTTCTGCAACTACTTTTCCATTCTGAATTCATATGCCAACATCCCTGATGTTCAGAATGATGAAAAAGGAGATAGTCCAGTACCCTAAACTTTGTGAGGCATGAGGAACCAACTATTACGTTTTAGGAAAACTCTCAAACCCAGAACAGGTTGAGGCAAATATTTCTGAAGAACCCTCACTTTAAAAACCAGGCATAATAATCTAAAAAAGATAAAATACATTAATCATAAAAAAATTTAGTAAATCCAAAAGAAGGCAGAAAATGAGAAAAAGGGGAACAATAACAGAGGAGACAAGTTGGAAACAGATAGCAGGATGATAGATGATAGACCCAGCCCTATCAATAATCACATTAAATGTAAATGGTCTAAACACCTCAATAAAAAGGCAGAAGTTATCAGATTGCATAGAATCAAAAGCAAGACTCAACTATAGGCTGCCAGTAAGTCAGCCTGCTTTAAGTAAAAAGACACATAGGTTAAAAGTAAAAGAATAGAAAAATGGTATTCCATGGTAATATGAATCAAAGCTAGAACTCAATATCAAACAAAATAGATTTCAGAACTAAGTATATTACCAGTGATAAATATAGTCATTTCATAACAAAGATGAATCAGAGGGTATAACAATACTAAAAGTGTATGCATCTAAAAATAGGGCTTCAGATTACATGAAATAAAAATTGATAGAACTGAAAGGAGAAATAGACAAATCTATATCATAACCAGAGATTTCAACACCCCCTTTGGTCATTAATAATTCAGAGCAGAGTGTTCCAGGCAGAAGAAAAGGTATGTGCAAAGGCTCTGATGTCAGAGAGAGCTGGAGTTCTAGAAGAACCCAGCACAGCCCAGTGTCATTGGAGCAGAGTTGGGGGCGGGAGGTGGGCATGTGGTCCAAGGTAGGCCAGAGAAGTAGGTGGGATCCTGATTGCCTAAAACCTTAGCATGGTGGGCCATGCTAAGGGGTTTGCAAAAGCACAACACGGGATTGGGAGCAAAAAGATTTGCTTTACACTTAACTGATTTAACGTCTAAGTATTAGTTGCGTCTGAGAATTTCTCCATGGCCCCAAACTGGAAACAGTAAGCAGCATGGATCCCCACACCTTAAGGAATAGGCCGAATCAGGTAGGATACAATCAGGAAACAGATGTCTTTTTCTCCTATCACTTCTTTCAAATCTGTTTTTTCAGGTCTTTCTTTTGTGTCCCTGGATTATATCACAGGCATATATCATAGCTTTTGTGTTTTATTTTCTGTTATTAAAAAGTCCAGTCTGATCTAAATCACAACTTCCATCCCCCATGATTTAATTCAAAGTGTCTCCCCTCTAGGCTGTCCTGCCTTGGGAGCCTGCAGCAGGGAAAAGAGGTGCTTGGTCCTTTATCTCAGTTTTCCGTGCTCCGCCTCTTATATTTTTGTGCTTCCTCAGGATCTGGGCATTGCGGGTGGAGGGTGGGAGTTAGGGCTGGTGGTGGTGAGAAGTAAAAGTATGGGGGGCCTGGGTCTTTTAACACAGCAGCTACTGTCAATCAGACTCTTTGGGTTACTGAATACTTTCTCTCTCTATTTCTTAAGGAGTTTAGGGGTTCTTTGTCCACTCTCCTATCCTCTCCCCCTAACACACTTGGCTGGGGGGATGCACTCACCAGCTGACCTTTTATCATTATCTCCTCTCCCAGCTCCCGCTTTTATGGGCACAACTCCATCCTTTTGCTACTGGTGTCACCTTGCTCCAGTGGCAGGCAGCCATCCTGGGTGGGGTCCTTTCACGGTGACTCAGTTCTGCTGCTGCATTAGCCACTTGGCCCATCACATTGGGAAAATAGGCTGCTCCCTCTGTTCTCTTTCCTTCTCCCAGCAGGGGCAGCTTCCAGATAGCCCCTGTCTGTATCATCTGTGGCTGCAACTCTCCTAAGAACTCTTCTGTTCCTTCTCTCTTGACAGCATGGGGAGACCTAAGAGTTACATTACACAGCTCAGCAAGAATTCTCTCTGGGAAGGAGGTGTAAGCCTTCTCTCTGCAAGTACTTCCACTTTCTTGGGAGGTTCTCTTGCTGCCCCCTCGCTTAGAGGGGCAATAGCCTCTTCCCTTCTCTACTCTGAAGGAGATGGGGAATGCCACAGCAATGCCTACAAGGCTAACAACTCTTTACAACATTCTCCCCACTCTAGAAATTCCCAGGCTTCTCTTAAACAGATTGGAGGTGGGACAAGAGCTCACGTAGTGGTCAAAATGGACTCTGCATCCTAGCAGGTCTGTGCCAATTTGACTCCAAAGTGCTGAGATCCTTATTTCAGTTTTAAGCCATTTAATTT
>PVIY010058175.1:0-12570 GCA_004026745.1 Myrmecophaga tridactyla | reverse complement strand
AGCCTTGGTGAGTAGAAGTCCATGTTGCTGAGCCAATGTATAACCTCCATCCCTACCACCGTGCCCACTTTGTTCATGAGCCCATTAGGCAATGGCAGTAGAGGCTGAGGAAAGAGCATGATTTGTATCCACAAGATGGGTCATCTTACCCACTTGATTATTAAAGCCTTCTGCTGAATCACCCTCTGGTGAGCATTCACATGAGACACAAATATATTCATATTCTTTGTCCACCCAGAAAAGTTTACACACATAACTCATCCCCAGACCTCTTTGTCACCTATTTTCCAATCGTGATCCTTCCAACTCCCTGACCATCTAGCCAAACCATAAGCAGCCACCCATGAGTCTGTATACAAATGCATATCTGGCCACTTCTCCTTCTAAACAAAATGAACAACCAGGTGTATTGCTCAAAGTTCCACTCATTGGGAGAATTTCCTCTCACCACTGTCCTTTAAGGACATCCCAGAAAAAGGTTGTAGTGCAGCAGCTGGCCAGTTCTGGGTGGGTACCTGCATGTATGCAGAACCATCTGTAAACCAGTCCCAAGCTTCCTCTTCCCAGTCAACTGACTATAAGGAACACCCCAAGAGGCCATTGCTCTGGTTTGGGAAAAATAAAATAATGTAGAAGGAGGGGGCATGGGTATTTGGGCCACTTCCTCATGTAACTTACTTGCATTTTCAGAACCTGCTTGAGCCCTATCTCAATTTATATTTATTCTATATAAATTTCTATATATTTATTTAGTATATTTATGTATTACTTATTTATATATATTCTATATAAATAGAAATATACCATTTCTACTTTATGATGGAGTGCCGATGTGCATGCCCTACTTTATGGCTTGGTGGATCAGACAGAACACAACTCATGATAGTGAAATCAGGTCTCATGGTAATTTGGTGGCCCCTGGTTAAGTGTTCAGTCTCTACTAAGGCCCAGTAACTGGCTAAAATCTGTTTCTCAAAAAAAGAGTAGTTATATGAGTGAATGGTAAGGCTTCACTTCAAAATCCTAAGGGTCTCTGTGGTAATTCTCCTATAGGGAACTGCAAGGGACTCTAGAGAGCATCCTTATTTGCCACTGACAGATCCAGCACCATTTGTTCTGTTGGATCATATGGCCTACGTGGCTTAGACAACATCTTGGATTGGTCACAGTCCTTACTCTTATTCTAATCCTTGCTCATAACTAGCAGCTTTTCTGGTCACTCAGTAAATGGGCTGAAGAACCACACCCAAATGTGGAAAATGTCTCCAAATCCAATGAGGCCAACTAGGTATTGTGCCTCCTTTTTCTACATAGGGGGGCAGATGCAAAAGCTTTTTGTTCTTTTTGGTAATAGGAGGGAACAGATGCAAGTTTATCTTTCATCTTATAAGGGCTATCTTGACATGCCCCACACTCCTGGACATCTAGAAATTTCACTGAGGTGGAAATTTCACTGTATTTTTGTTTGATTTATCTCCCATCCTCAGACATACAAATGTTCTACCAATAAGTCTGGAGAAGTTGCTACTTCTTGATCACTAGGTCCAATCAATATGATATCATCAATATAATTGACCAGTGTGATATCTTGTGAGGGAGAGAAACAATAAAGATAACTGCAGGCAAGATATGTTTTAACTTTATTATTGTATAGTATAACATATATACAAAACAAATAAAAACAAAACAAAACAAAAAAACCAATAGTTCCTAAAGCACTCTTCAGCAAGTAGTTACAGGACAGATTGCAGAGTTTGTCATGGGATACTATATGATGCTCTCAAATTTTTCCTTCTAGCTGCTCCAGAATATAGGAGGCTAGAAGGCTTTAATACTTTTTATCATCACAATTGACTTTTTTCTTTCGTTTTTCATGAAGAATAACATATATATAAAAAAAATCAATAAATTTCAAACCGTGGCATCACAAATGGTTGTAGAACATACTTCACTTATATGTACATGGATAACTGACTTTAAGCATTTCAAGCTCTGACTTTGCCAGCATCCCTCTTTCTCAGAAAAAGAACCAATTATTATAATTTATTGATCAGACGCTCAATAATTCTAAATAGAATTTAACAATTTTCATAGGGCAGTGGGCCAAATACATGCGCTCTGGGAAAGACTACTAGAGATCCAAATATGTAATCCAGTTAATGTGATGCCTTGGTTCTGACCTCCTGCTTTGACCAACTCCTTTTCTCTTGGATCTCCGTGAGACCCTTCTAGATACTACTGCCTTTGTTAACAAGTTGCTGGTCCTGTTTTTCCCAGAGTAACACATCATGAACTTTAGGAACAGTATCCTAAGACTTTTCTTTACTTCTCTTTGTAAAAACAAAAACAATCTGTCTTTCTATAAATCACCAAGGCTGGAAATTCCAACCCAGTTGTGAGCTGGAAATTCAGGCCACTCCAATATCTAGGCACAA
This sequence comes from Myrmecophaga tridactyla, assembly GCA_004026745.1. Lineage (NCBI taxonomy): Eukaryota > Metazoa > Chordata > Mammalia > Pilosa > Myrmecophagidae > Myrmecophaga > Myrmecophaga tridactyla. The sequence continues at coordinate 10,135 of PVIY010058175.1, read as the reverse complement.
AATCTGGGGAAATTGCTTAGTCATTATTTATTCTAACAGTCAAAGCAGTGATCCCATTGCTGGGAATCATAAGAATGGAAATGACCAAGAAATTTACACTAACTCTGACAGAAACAATCATGATACCTTCTCTGTCCTAGATAAAATGCAGGTCAGCCTCAATGGACACAAATAGTGGTGGACAATCACATTGCTCTAGAATTTTTGTTGGCCTGTCATGGTGGTGTCTGAGCCATTGTCAATATAGTTTATTGTAATTGGATTAATGAAACAGGAAAAGTGGAATAGGCTGTGCATCATCTTAAGGAGAAACCTATTTGCTTTCCTTAGGCTGGTGGTCATGGTCTATAGGGTTGTTTTCTTAGCATGGGTTTAGCAAATGGTGTTCCAGTCTCTGAAGCCCTCACAAGAATTATTAATTACTCTTGTTTCTATCATAGAGGTCATGATACCAGTCTGACTTTGTTATGTCCAGAGTCATAGATTCTTCTATGTTGTTATTCTTTCATCCAATGATCATTATGATGATACAACAAAAACACAATCAAGAAGGCATTTGGCTGTGAGGATGACTCAACAATCTTTGAACATGGAAGATCTGTATTCTTCCTTTCTATGAATTGGCCAACCTATTTCAAGCCACAGAATGATAAAAGGGAGAATTGAGAGATTGCATAAACAAATGGACAATAAAAAGGAAACTCTGACCCACGATCAGCACTAATCAGATCAGAAAACTCTGGTGCACTACTACCAACAATAGGTTCAGGAACTGGCCACTATCTACAGTAAATATCTCACGAAGTCAAACCATAATACTTGCAGCACTTAACCTCAAATAATGAAGATTTAAAAACTGTCAGCTTTCCTAAGGTTTTCCCCCACTTCCAAACTACGACCAACTGAAGAAAGTGAAATGTTCCCATTGACAATCAAAATTGACACCCTGCTTCTAAGAAGGTTATTTCCAGCCTCTCAGACCAATACCCTCCAACCAGAGAATATCTGAAGTCTTCCCTTTATTCTTCTATAAATCTTTCCCATACGTCTGCCAGCCTTTGAGTCTGTGCTAAATGCAAGTGACAGTGGATGAGTCCCTTGCTATTGCAAGTTCTGGATAAATAACTTTTTTTTGCATTTGGAAAATCAACATAATATCCACAGCTTTTTTCCTCCATGACTTCCCTTTAATTCCCATGGATATAATAACACTGCTTTTCCAAAGATTTCTGACCTATTATTAAAACATATATTTTTATAAGGCAAAAGTTTGAATAAATACCAATGAACACTATTTTTTTCACAAATGTGAACATGAATTGCTTTTCTCCTGACCCAAATAATCTTTATCATCAAGTAAATCATTGTAATGCTGTTTTGAAGCAGAAAACAACAGGAGTATATGTCCCTCAGTTCATCTCCTATAGATTACAACAGCAGAATAAGTGCATATAAACAACTTACTAAACTCTATTCATAATATAATTAAACTATATTTGCTGGTCTACAAATAAGGGGAAATTTTCAGATCACTTCCAGAATATTTTGAGAGATACAACTTAAAATATCAAGTTTGACCCTGCTATGAAATCCCCTGTTCTTAATACTTTAGTTTCTGCCCACTGCATAGGTGAAAACAGTGTATCCATCAGACTTTGATATATATAGAGTTCTACCTAAGAACTGCAATTCCACACTTAATGGAAAACAACAAAGAAAAAAATATTTTTGAAAGTTAGAAACATTTTTCAAAAGTTAACTATTTTGTGTATGTGAAAAGATAGGAGACAGTATCAAAACCTACCTTGCTAGTTCTTTTAATTTTAAAAAGATTTATAGGTTTTTGTCTGTGAAGAGTAATTTTTGAGTGTATATTACCAGCCACAAAACAATTATAGTATATGTAGTTAAAGGGTGGAACACCTGGCTCATTCCTCTGATCACATAATTTTTTAATGATTTTGTTTATAATATTAACTTTGAGAGTTGATCTCACTACACATTTCCTATAGCTCCCTATATTATTGACTTTTTCACTATTATCCATGAATTGTATCGCCTCTTATTCAATCTTTGTTTCTATCTAATTATCTCAATTCTGATACTCTCACCTGAAATTTGTCTGGTACATTTTCCTTATGAACATGCTGACAAAAAAACACTCAATTTAAAATAAATTTGATATTTGTTTTCAAAGTCATAAAGTTACCTTTAAAATTTGGCAAATCCATTAAGTCTTGGGTGCCCTGGCAATGTTTTTGTTAAATATGCATATTTCTTGCATTTGTGGTCTATTTAGCAAATGATAAAATATGTTTTACATCAACTTAAATAAAAACACATGATTGGGAGCCATTTTCCCTTTCTTTTTGATAGCAGGTTTCACTGACTCCCACCTGCCTGCTCTCCCATTGCTTTCACTCTGTTTCTTTCTCTCTAGCAATAAACCCATTAAGCTCATAAAAATATAAATCACAAGATTAATTTTCTTAAAATATGTCAAGAAGTATTTCAAGAATTCATGGAAAGCTAAAGTGTTCAGTGAAAATTAAATGAATGAAATGAAATTGATACTTTGATATAATGTAGTTTCAAAGTCACTCATATTCTTGCACAATTGTACTAGGGAAGTTCTGGCATTCTTCTACATTATACTAGGGCAGTTCTGGCATTTCATTCTCATGTAATTTCAGCAATCTTTTCATCCATATTTCAGCCAACCACCCAAACAGTTAATGGCCTTTCTAATCCCTCAAGCTACAACATTGAATCCAGAATCTCTATATTTGTAAACTCAGCATGATCCAGCTTTATACCCCTTCCTCCAGTATCATGCATCATTAATATCCAGTCCCACACATCGCTCCATGATTTCTGTCTACATGCACTGGAAAATTTATGCAGTGCTTTTGAAGTATAGCACACCTCTTCATGCATCACACTTTGTGCCTCACCTTTTGGGATTTGTCGGGATTTTAGTCTAGTTATAGTTCTGGAGGAAAAGAGGGGTAGTGGGTTCAAAGAGAAAACTTTGAGGTGTCTTTTAAGCTAATTCTCTCTGGGCATTACATTGTGGTTTCATCTAGTGAAACAGGATTAATTGCTCCAGACAGAAGACTGTAAGCTATTTCTTCAGTGGAAGTGGTTGCAAGTTTAGGAGTTACTGGAAGGTTAATCTCTTTATGTGGCTCTTGGATGTCAGACTACTCTGGGCACACTGATGGTTTGGAAGCTGTTTTCTCAAAGCAGGCTTAAAACTGTTTGCCTATTTCTTTAAGACATGTTGGAGGTGAGGTGGCCGTTTACTCAGGGCACACCTTTACAGGTTTATCTAGCAAAGGCTCTACAGAATTTAGGGTTACTATGTCCCCACTGCCATCATTGTCAACCCTATGTTTCCATCCCAATTTTCAGGATCACATTCCTCTCCAGTTAATAGGCTCACTTTAACAGCAGACACCCTGCAAGGTGGAGAATTTAGTTTATGCTTTAAATCTGCTACTTACACAATGAGATTGTTGAATCTTGTTTTTAGAGATCTCAAGTCTCCAGTCACAGGAAATAAGACTTTTTCAGGGCACATATAGAAATGTTTACATTTTTCATGCAGCACTTATGTTGCAAATTTGAAGACTTCAGCACATCCTTTCTTTTATAAGTGTGTCCAGCATATTTAGGAACAGCTAACCAACATCATTATACCATTTAACTCCCCCAAACCCTGTTAAGATGTTGAAAAATGCTGTCACCTAGAGTCTTGTCTTATATAAGAGTACAATTAACAGAATCAGATGGTAATATTGTGTGTAGCTGTACTGGTAACTAATGCTACTGATTGTCAGTGTCATTCTGATTATTGGAAATAGAGTCTGTAATGTCTTTGAGTCTAATGAGAGTAGAAAACCAAATACAAAAACCTACATTTCTAAGATGCTGTTTCTCAATACAGAAGAACAAGAAAAACTCCCTCTAGCAAAGCTGTAGTACATCAGGGTTCTCTAGGGAAACTGAACCAGCAGGAGATATCTGTAATTATGAGATTTTATAAAAGTGTCTTATGCAACTGAAACACTAGTCCAAATTACATAGAACAGGGCCCAAATGGGCAACTCTAAGAAAATCTGTGATGAATTTCCCAGGATAGACTGTCTGTCTGAAGCAGAGAGGGAGGCTCTCTCTTCTGATTTCTCCTTTAAAACCTTCAACTGATTAGATTATAGGTCTCACATTACAGGGGATATTCCCCTTAGCCAAGAGTAGATGTAATCTGAAATCAATATGCTGATTATTTAGGTCCATAAAATGTCCTTACAGCAACAGATAGGTCAATGCTTGCTTGACCAGCAACTGGGTACCATCACCTGGTCAAGTTAACACATGAAGCCAGCCATCAAATCCTCTAACATCTTTCTTATTTTTCAAGGTATTGATGGGGCTGTGGGCTTTTACCCACATGATGTGGGGTGAGTTGAAGCTCTATGTAACCTGTAAAAACATGCTCATAAACCTAATTCATTAGGTAGGTGTAAATTCATAGTGTGTAGGCTACTTTAGTCAAGATGTGACCCACCGCATTCAGGACAGGTCTTAACCTATTACTGGAGTCTTTTATAAGAAAATGAAATTCAGACAAAGAGTGAGAAAACCACAGAAGCAAGAAGTTTACATCAGAGAAACCTGGAGGAGAAGTTATAGACCAGCAGATGTCAACATGTGCCTTATAACGCAATGCAGGAGCCAAGGATTATGGACAGCCAGTCTTTGTGAAGAAAGCCTTGCCTTAATGATGGCTTGATTTGGACATTTCACAGACTTTAACCCTGAGTGAGTAAATTTGTAATCTTTAAGCCAAATAATGTCATGTTATTTGCTTTAAACATACTAAGGAACTAAAATCTTTCCATACATATTTTGTGATAAGCTTTTCCATTTCTGCAAAGACATATGTTGGAATTTTGGTGAGAATTGTTTTAATCTGTAAATCACTTTGAGTAGAATTGAAATCATAAGGCTATCTAGTCTTCAAATCTATGAAGATGGAATTTCCTTCCACTTTTTATGTCCACTTTGCATACTTTTGGCAATATTCTGTGGTTTTCTGTGTATAAATCCTTACAATCTTGGTTAAATTTAACCCTAGGTATTTGATTTTTCAGATGCTAACGCAAATTGAACATTTCTCTTGATTTTCTATTAAAATTGCTTATTACTCATGTATAGGAACATCACTAAATTATCATATTGGTCTTCTACATTGACACTTTGCTGAATTAGTTTCTTAGCTCTTATTTTGTTGTTTTTTTTTTCCAGAATTTTCTACATATAGTATCATGGGATCTGCAAATAGGGATTTTCCTTCCAATTTAGATGATTCTGTTTATCTAATTTGCTTAATTATTCTGGCTAGAACTTCCAATACAAGTTGAGTAATAGTTTTTTTCCTTGTCTCCAGGGGAAGCTTTCACTATTTCACTACTATATATTATGTTACCTTTGGGATTTTCATACATAACATTTATAAAGTTGAGTTGATTTCATACCACTCATAGTTTGCTGAGTGTTTTTCTCAAGAAGGGATGATGCTTTGCCAAATGGGTTTTCTGTATCAATTGAAGTTAATGTATATTTTATGTTGTTCTATTATTGAAGAATATTGCATTAATTGATTTTCTTACACTGAAGGATCATGGGCTAATTGGGATAAATTCCACTTGATCATCATGTATAATTCATTAAATATGCCAGTGGACTGTGCTTGCTAGTATTTTGTTTAGTATTTTTGCATCTATATTCATAATGGCTATAATTTTATTGTGTTATCTTTTCTGGCTTTGGTATTGGGGTGGTGCACACGTCACAGAATTAAATATGAATTGTTGTCTCCAATTCTAATTTTTGGAAGAATTTGAGCACGATGGGTGATTTTGTAGTTTTGGGTGAAATTTACCAGGAATTTACATTGTCTTGTGATTTTCTTTGTGGGTAGTGTTCGATTACTAATTTGAACACTTTAGCTGTTATTGATTTTGGGGGGATGTTATATTTCTTCTTGATTCAGTGGATGTAGCTTCTGTTTTTCTAATAATTTGTTGATTTCATCTACGTTGTCTAATTCGTTTGTAGATCATTTTTGTTTGTAGCTCCTTTTATGCCATTTTAGTTCTGCAGGGTCAATGGTAACATCCTCCTGTTATTCCTGTTTTTAGTTATGCTTTCCTTTTTTTCTCTTTGTTAGCCTAGCTAAAAATTTGCTAATGTTGCTGAACTTTACAAAGAAGCAACTATTGATTTCATTGATCTTCTCCATTGTATTTTTAGGCTCTATTTAATATTTTCCTCCATAATCTTTGTTATATTCTTCCTACTAAAGTTTTGGGTTTATTTTGCTATCACATTTCTAGTACCTCAAGTTGTGAGGTTAGTTTTTGTATGTGATATATTTTCATATTTCATTATAAGAATTCAGAGCACAAATTTCCTCTCACCACTGAATTTCCTGCATCTTATATGTTTGGTATGATGCATTTTATTTGTCCTACAATATCTCTTAATTGTCTTTGTAATTTCTTCTGTAACCCACTGGTTGCTTGCTGAAGAGTATATTTTTAATTTCCACATATTAGAAAATTATCCTATTATCATCTGTTTTGATTTCTAGCATTGTTCCATTGATGTCAGAAAAGATTTATTTCATGTGTGCAATATTTTCAAAATGTATTAAGGTTACATGATCTATTTTGGAGAAAGATCCATATGCACTAAAGAAGAATGCATATTCTGCTCTTGATAGATAAGGTGTTTTAAATAGGTTTGTTACTATTTGTTCTTTTTTTCTTCTTCTTCTTTTATAGTATCATTCAGGCCTAATATGTCCTTATCAAACTTCTGTCTAGATGTTCTGTCCATCAAGTGGGGTATAATGAAATCTTTGACTATTATCAGAGGACCATCTGTTTCTTCCCTCAAAGCTGTCAATATTTTTGTAGGTCTCACTACATAAATATTTATAATTCTTATGTCTTCTTTTGGAATTGATACCTTTTTCAGCATATATTGTACTACTTTGTCCCACTTAACAATATTGAATTTGAAGTCTAATTTCTTTGATATTACTGTAGATCCCTCAGCTCTCTTTTGGTCATTTGTCTGGAACATTTTTTCCATTTTTTTACCTTTAACAGACCTGTGTCTTTGAAATTAAGATGAGCCATATGTAAACAACATACACATGACTCATGTTTTCTTAAGCATTGTGCCATTCTCCGAATTTTGACTGGACAGTTTAGTCCATTCACATTTAAAGTATCCACTTTAATGCAGGATTCTCTTCTGTCACTGTTGCTATTTGGATTTTGTAAATCTTACATATTGACCCTCATTTTTTCCAATTAATACCTACCTTCGTATTTATTTGATTTTTGTAGCTTAGAAATTTTAGCCCCTTTCCTTTTATATGCTTTTTCAACTATTTTGTTTGTGGTTACAGTGGGGCAGAAATACAATATGCTAAATCTATAACTGCCTTCTTTGACTTGATATAAACTTAAGTATAATAAAATACACATTGTTCCTGTACTTGTCACACATTATATTTTTACACATTATATGTCATAAACTAAAGATTTATAAAATAATACAAGGGTTTTAAATTACCTGTATAGCTATATTTACCATAAATCTTTATTGTAGTATTCTGCTTTGATCCACAGCTAGTGCCATTTCCTTTCAGTCAGAAAAAGTTTCTGTAGCATTGCTTGAAAAGATCTTGTGGTGATGATCTCCTTCAACTTTTATTTATCTAAGAAAATGTTAATATCACCTCATTTTTAATACAGGCTTTCAAGATTTATAATTCTCAGTTGAAATAGTTTTCTTTCAGCACTTAAGTATTTCATCATACTTCCTTCCTGCTACTATGGTTTCTAATGAAACATCAGCACTTAATTTTATAGGGACTGCATTTTAAATAATGTGTTGCCTTTCTCTTAGTGCTTTCAGAACATTCTATAGTTTGTCTATGTTGTGATATTGTGTCTATGCATATTTCTTTTCAAATTCATAGTTATATTTATGGTGCTTCATTAAAGTGTATTCATGTTTTTTATTACATCTGAGAAGTTTTCTGCAACTGTTTCTTAGAATATTCCACTTACCCCTTTTTCTCTTTCTTCTTTTAGGACTCCCATCATGCCTATAATGGTATTCCTAAAGGTGGCTTATGGGTTACTTATATTCAGTTCACACTTTTCATGCTTTCTCTTTCTACATGTTTGCCTGAATCATTTTAAAGTGTCTTATCTTATAGTTCACTGATTCTTTCTTCTGAATATTCAACATCAGCTGTTCTTCTTTGATGATTACTGAAGCTCTATCTTGTTCTTACAGATGGAACTTAAATTGTTGTGTTTGTCTTGTAAATCTTTGTTGTTCACTGTACATTTTAATATTTTAGTGTTCCATAGTTGAGATTTAAGCCCTGACTGCCTGGTGCTTATGTTTTTATCCAGCTACTTATATGATGGATAAAACATTTAAAGTCAAGAAATAACAAAAACGAACAAACCAATGGTAATAAAACAACTATGACTGTCGTCAAAGATTGGCTCTGTATTGGCTGGTACTGTTCTTCATATTTATATCCCCTACAAAAATATCAGCCTGAGGCACAAATGTTTGTACCTCTCCTTCTTCTTAGCCTGTGTCTGATATTAAACTTTGGCCCTGGACTGATACATTCCTCTGTTATGTAATTGAAAAGCCTAATCAATCTCTATGAAATAAACTCTCTCCTTCAGGGTGTTCTGTTGTATGTCTTAAAACCAGCTTCCTGGTTTCCAAGATGATTTGAATCGAATATTTCTAACAATGCATAAATGACTGCAAGCTGTTTCTGCCTACAGAGCAAGTTCTGGCTGAGTGAGACAGATGACTGTCCTAGGTCAGGATTTTACGATTCACTGAACAAATTGGAACTGACATCCATGCACCCAAGGATGCCCATACAGACCGCACTGATAACTAGGGACCCACAATGAGCTCATAAGGAAGGGCTGAGGTGGCCAGATTTTTGTACCAGTTTTACGTAGCATTTTCTCAATTCAGCATTCACCCATTTACTGCAATCGTTCAACTACTTTCTGGAGTTTTGAGAATGATGGCTCCACCTGTTTTTTATTAGTCTTCAATGATACTGTGAGTAAACAGAACACTTGAGGGCCTAATATTCTTATCTTAGTTGTTTGGAAGCAGTAATTGTAATATTAACTGTAAACAAATTTCAAAAAGGAATTTCATCCCATAGAGAAATCACTAGGAATATAGTGGAATGAGATGCAGTTAAAAATCCCAAAATGTAAATACAATTTAATATTATTTGGTAATATTTTATGACCTGAAAAGAAGCCAGGAGAGACAAATATGAATTTCGATAATTTATGATGTAAGTTGAAATATCACATAAATCATTATTTTGAGTGTAGGTAGTCCAAACAGTCCAAATAAAAGGCACGATAATTTTCTCTGTTAAAATTATTATGCAAATATATGATGTCTATAAGAACAGGTGACTATAAAGGAATGAATCTATATTAGTGTATAAACAGCAATGCAAGGAAATGATATTAGAAAAAGTGTAATTCTGTATTCCTGAATATGAAGAACAGAGTAAAATAATAATAGAGCCAATTTTCTGAATATTATAAAAATCCTTAATCAAGCTTCAAATAACAAAACTAAATTTGACAGAATTAAATGTAGGAATGGACTTTTTGAACAATGACATTGAATAATTGTCAGGGATAAAGTACGAATTCTGTTGAAATGTATAACAGATTTTCACATTCTAGACTAATACTTCTTATAAAATAATATAAACCAAGTAAAGTAAATGAAACCAGTTGCACAAATATTGCTATGGCCCAATACAATGCACTTGCTATGTAGATGAATTTGGTGAGATTGCCAAAACTGACCACAGAAATTCCACCATGTTTTCCTTGTGCTGCCACAAAAATACTCTTCATCAGCTAGTGCACACAGAGAAAAGCGTTAATTTTGTAGAAGCAGCCAATGCAAAACACATGAAATTGTGGGCTAAAAAAACCTCTAATGTAACATAGGTAAAGTTGTCATATAA
>PVIY010058174.1:0-12581 GCA_004026745.1 Myrmecophaga tridactyla | reverse complement strand
CAAGCCACGCCAGTACTTAAAAACAGGGACATGAGAAAACTTGGAGCCGGTATCTATTTATTTGTCTCTGAAAAAGGAGCACTTCAACAGGCTGATGGTAATACCTAGGAGGCGTCCAGCTCTGGAAACAGTGAGACGCCAGATGATCCCTTGACCTATTTCTGATGTTTTCAAGATGCACTAAAACCCATCTGTTGAAAACAACAACAGAAGAGTCGGGTAACGTACTGTGTTGGTGAGGCTGGCGCAACAGGATTCCCACTCCTTTGGGCTGATGGTCCCTGGAGGCGTTATGGGCGTGTACCCGCACAAGGCTTCCCACGACAGCCCAGGGCCAGCCGCGGCCTCGCAGGCACCTGCCCCTGAGCAGGCTGGGAGCTAGGGGGTGGGGAAGAGAAGGGGCTCCTGACTCACGTTAACCAAACTCACGAGAGGTTGATGCAGAAAGCAAAGTAAACGGCTTCAATAGGAGACGGTCCTTTCCAAAAACAAAAACAAAAAACGTAATTCAGAGTTCCTCCGTGCAGAGGATCAAAATGCCTGGGGGACCCAAAAGTGACCCCAAGACAGCCAGAAGAACAGGGAACCAAGAGGAGCGGTCATGCAACGGACGGGCCTGAGGAGTCATCGTGACAGCTAGGTGCCAGGCACCGGCTAGGGGATTTGAAATGTGATCTCACGTCATCCTCATTCACTCATTCATTCAGAAATATTGAACGATGGGAGTCTGGACTAAGTGCCGGGTGAAGAGCACTGAAAACAGCAGTCCAAGGACGATGTGTGTGAGAGAGGGAGAGAGAGAGAGAGAGAGAGAGAGAGAGAGAGAGAGAGAGAGAGAGAGAGAGAGAGAGAGAGAGTGTCAGGAGTCAGACAACGCCAGGATACAATAGGTCAGAGTTGACGGGAGCCCACCGGGAAACGCAAAACCAGGTGGGTCGGGGTGGTGGAGGGAGGTAAAGAGCTGGCCGCCTGGGTTCAGATCCCGACTCTGCCACCTCCTGACGGTGTGACCCTGGACCACCTACTGGCGCCAGGGAGCACATCCGGAGAATGAGAATGAGAATGGTTTCAGCCCTGTAGGGTTGTGTGACGATGAGCATGAGAATGGTTTCAGCCCTGTAGGGTTGTGGTGGCGATGTCATGGCTTAAAACATACCAAGAATTCCGAGCAGTGCCTGGCACGCAGCGATCGCGTGTGACCGAGGTCCGCTTTCTGCCGGGTCGCCAGAGCTGATTCAGGCGAAGGGCTGACTGTGTCAAGGGTCCCCGTCAGGCTAAGTCCAGGTTTCCCCATCGGCGCGAGAAATACACGGCGACCAGACACCTGGGTGGGGGCGGGATGTGAAGTACGGAAGTCCGGGGGAGCGGATCCGACCGCGCCCCGCGGCGTCTCCACCGCCGAGGGAGCCGGGTGTCGGCACTGCGGCCGGGCCTGCGGCGCCCCGGGACCCCTACCGCCGGGGCTCCCTCCGGCCCAACGCCGGGGCCAGGCCGGGCGGCCCGGGGCGGCCGTTCCTCGGCCCCCTGCCCGTGGAGCCCTTCTGTCCTCTCCGGGACTCAACGGCGGGGACCCCGTGGCTTTCTTCGGAGAACTCGGACCTCTGTCCGCCCACAGGTCCCTTCCACGGGCCCCACCCCCACCGCCGCGTCCCGCCCTCAGCCCTGCGGGGGGTGGGGGGCAGGCTTCCCGCCGAGCGCGCTGTCCCGCGTAGGGCGCGCCCGGGAGGGGCTCGGGACCCTGGTTGGCACGGCGCGGGGGCGGGGAAGGGCGGGGAAGGGCGGGGAATGCAAATCTATGGCCCTTCGGCCCGTGAACGCGGCGAGCCAAAAGGGATGGAAAATTCACCAGGAACGCGGCGGACCACGCCAGCTGCCTGGCGTCGGAGTCCTTCAGGGTATGTTCCAGTGAGCAAAGAAGACCCGATGGTTCACCGACAGTGTGGTCACCGTGAGCTTAATGTCTGTGACAGGAAGGGAGTAACGACGAGGCGGGAAAGACGAGCCGTCGCTTTTCGGTCTTTTAGCCATAAATCAAGTCTAGTATCTGTTTTTATCGGTTTAATATCTGATACGTTTTCTCTGTGAAGACGAAACGTTAAGTATATTGTTTTGGGGCAGGGAAGTGGAATAGGATCTTACTCCGTCCGCTCCGCGCATCGATCCGGTATTGCGGTATTTGTAGGAACGGTGCATTCCTTGTGAGGGACACACGCGTTGATTCAAAACGTAGGCTTTAAAGTTCGCGTTGTCGGTTATCTCTTCGTTTTCTCGCTCCTCATTTGTTTTTCTGTTCTACTGAGGGCTTCAGGTTCTGCTGTCCTGTGTATAATATGCTTGGCCTTCTTCCACTCTTTGTGCTTGGCAGCACCTGGCAGTTATAGATGGCTCTCTAAGCTATTAACTGAACTACTGGTTTCGTTATTTGTTACCTCTGTTGCTACCTGAAACCACTGTTTCTGTCTTTTCTTACTTCTATTACTGAGGCACGGGGGAGTAAGTGGCTTTGCTTGTTTGGGTAGGGGTAGGTGCGGAAGCCAAGCAGGCAAGCTCTAGGCACGGGTCCAGTGTGCAAAAGTGCCCATGGCCAGGTCATGAGCCTACTGACCCACGCTTTGCAGCCAGCAGGACTCATCTCACTATACTATATCTCCAATCATTGCATGTTAAGCCCCATCATTTTCTTCATCGGCTTGCTTCCTCCCTGTCTCTGAGGACAGCTGCCTTCTCAGGCCATGGCTGCTTTTTCTCTCCAGCTACTCTCCAGCCTTCTTCGCAAGCCTGCCCTAGAGGGTGGACCAGGTATTCTCATCCTCGATTTATCTGAAAACAAGCCCCTGCAGCTTTGAAATCTCGCTGCTAAAGCCATCTACCGACCCCACTCCTATTCATTCCTTGGGGATTTTAGCTTCCAGCTGCTTCTTGCTCTGTCAGACACGATTTCGGTCATGTTTTTCTGATTTTGACTGATCATCGCTTCATTTTAACATTTCCACCTAGTCCTGATCGCAACCTGGGAGCAGTTGGGGGGAGGGGCCGAGGGGGTCGAGGGCCTCCGTACCGGGGCACGTGGTTTGTGCAAGGCTAGACAGGAGAAACAGTTTCTGGAGGAAAGGCCTAACGCGGACGCACATGTGAGTGAGTGAGCATTGCCTGTCATTCCGCCTCTGATTTTTGTGACTTAAATCAAGTGGCTTCACTCAGGTCTAAACTCGCTCAGCCGGATCCCCACCATCCTACCATCCAGAAAACAAATGATTTCTTATCAAATGGCTCTTGTTTCTCCACCAGTCAGGAAGGGCTTCGGTGTTAGGATCGTTAGCACGCCTTCCAGTGCTTTGGTGAAGCAAACCTCAGGTGCAGGGCCTTCTGGCCAAGCATCTTCGATTCCATATTGTCGGAGCATTTGCTGTGTGCCTGTGGGGATTGCAGCTCCCTATAAATTTGCTGTGGCAGAACCAAGAAAGAAGGTACATGCAGATTTGTGCAGAAATTATGATTCCATGAAAGATTCTGAGGAGTGATGAAGGCTGATATCTTTCGGAGTGCAAAGTGATTTTGGAACTTAAGGAATTTCTTCACGTGGAGTTCCCTAGTTGTTTGTCACTGACTTGCATGTTTGTGTAAGAGATAAACAGTTAACAAATCCTAAAAAAGAAAGAATCTTAAAAACAGATAAGCAAGCAAGTCATACCGGCAAAGAATTTTCCTGATATTTTGGGGTAAGGAAAACCCCCTCCTCCCGTATCTATAGCAGTGTTGTCCCCAACTCGGCTGCACCTCCGAATTGCCCGGAGCTCCTGTAAAGCATACTCCTTAGCGTGTCCACTGAACTGCCTCTCAACTCAAGCAATACATTTCCCCCACCCCCCACAACAAAAGTGTCACGTGTGCTCCTTCCAGTCCACGTCGGGAATGGGTTTATTGCAACCCCAGACTGGTCTCGTGTTTAGCGCACGATGGGCACTCAGTAAACAGTGTTCGACTGAGGGAATAACAAATCCCGTGCTTTTGTCACAGACAGGAGGCCACCCAGTCAATTGGAGGAGACCTTTGGACCCAAACTGGAATGAATGGAGAACAAGTCCGGTAGGCGCTGTGCTGCGTCTCAACGCACGCACAGCCAGGATGGAACCCCACCCGCAATTGGGTTCCGTCGCGGCACCACACACAGTCCAAGAGAGTATAAAAAGGTTTGCGATGAGGGGTCCTGGGGAGGTTCAAAAATGCCTTCACAGAGCAATTAAAGGGGACAGGCTTGCGGGCTCTGATGGTTTTGTTCGGGGGTGGGGCAGGGGGGAGGGTTCCCACTGCCAGCAGGGAGCGCCAAGGGAGGGCGGACCCGGGCTTTCTATGGGGGTGGTGAGACCGCAGGTACTTCCCCGGGCACTGTACAGGTTAAACGGGACTGCCCGTGACCCTGCCTTCAACGGTGGACGTTCAGCAGTTGGCCATCGAATCAGTCTGATTGCCAACAGACAGAAGCGTCTTGGTTTCTGCAGACAACGGTTCCCAGACTGAAGTGCCTTGATCTAAGGAGGACGCCAGCCTCTCTCCCCAAGAGTGGGGACGGGTGTGGGGGTGGGGGGGCGGGGGACAGTTGGGGGTTGGGGGGAGCGAGTGAGGGCAGGGGGGGAACACGCCGATGAGATGCTGGGGGTGGGAATGGGGCAGGCGTCTTGGTCCCCGTCCTGGGCGGGACGCTTCCGGTGGGCAGAGTCTCACCCGTCTCTACTCCCAGCACCAAGCACAGGCCCTGGCGGGTAGCCCTGCAGGTAGTTGATGACTGCGTGTTAAGTTGGAAGTGGTGGTGATGGCAGGAGGCCCAGAGGCCAGAGGTGGTGGACCCGAGACCTCCCCGCTGGGCGGGTCACTCAGCTGTGTCCCCCAGGGCAAATCCCTTTCCCCGGGGAAAAGATAGATTTATCTTTCAGCCTCCTGTCCAGTCTAAGGCTCCTGGCAGTCCCGGGATCTGCACTTCCCTCAAGCTCTCTGGCCGCCCCCGCCGCGATCTCTGAGGCCGCTCTGTACCAGCAGAGGAAGTCTGACTGTCCCCAGCGCAGCGCCGTTCCTCGCGGGCACAGGCAGCCCCTAGGGTGGAGCCCGCTCGCGGTAGCCACTCCCCTCCGGCGGCAAATGGGCGGGCTATGCAAATTTTAATTGGCGGATGGGCCCCGGAGTGACGAAGAAGAAGCTGATATAAAGATTCCCTTTACATTTGTAGAGAACAGAAAATCTGCAAAAGAGCGGAATGATGTCCTTAGTACTGTCTAAGAAGCAAAGGGAACGAGACGTGGTGTAAGCGGTAGCGCCTTCACGGAGGCGTGAGTTGAATGTGCGTGACAGGAAGGGGCAGGTGGGGAGGGCACACATGGTCGCCATCGCTTCTCGGCCTTTTGGCTAAGATCAAGTGTAGTATCTGTTCTTATCAGTTTAATATCTGATACGTCCTCTATCCGAGGACAATATATTAAGTGGATTTTTGAAGCAGGGAGATGGAATAGGAGCTTGCTCCGTCCACTCCACGCATCGACCTGGTATTGCAGTACTTCCAGGAACGGTGCACCCCTTTCTCAACTGTGGTGTGAACTGACAGATTTAATATTACTATCATTTTTTTTTTCTTTTTCTGATTTGTTTCTTATGTTTACCAGACGACGTCTACAGGGCTCTTCCTGTTTTTCCTCCTGAATCTGCTCCTACGGTCGTCTTTTTCTCTTTCCGTTTTTCTTTTCTGTTGTCACGTCCTCCGGTCAGGGCGATGGCCCACCCGAATTTGGCGCAAGCGGTAAATAAATGGTAGGTAATAAGTCCTGTGTGAGTACTTTCCTTGTGCTGCACGCAGCAGGCCCTTGATCGATACTTTCTCCAAGCTGCGAGAGACCTTCTCTTCGTCGCCACGAACTGCGTCAGCTGCTCCTGGCTCACTCTCTCTGTTCTAGCCTAGGTCTTACGCTTCCCGGTGGTTGTAGCTCCCGTTGTTACCAGCATCATACTCTCCGTTCACCTTCTGCCATACCTGCCACCTTCCTCTGTCTTCACTCACTCTCCACGCACCATGTTCTTTACCTCTATTAACCCGGATCGATTTCCTTGCATACACCCTCGGCTCCCCCGCCGCACTCCACGTGTGTCAGACTCACCCGGCCAGCCTCAGCTCTATTCTCGGCCTGTACCTGTGGGGCTGAAGGTAGTAGGTGGTGAAAAATCTCTCTCTCCTTGGCACTCATCTCTGATTCATCTGACTATCTTGATATGTGTTCCTCTGTCAATTTCCTCCTCTTCATCATTATGGGTCGAAAATGAAAGTTCCTGAGTTCTCTGTAGTGTTCCATTGAAAGCAAAAATCAGACCACAAAGACGATGTCTCCCATCTTCTCGTTTACCTTCTCGAAAGATGATGTGTTGCACTTTGGCCAACACAATAGGAAAAGGGAAGGATGATGCCACGGCGACAGATGGGTTGTGTTACTGTTACATCATCTTCCTGAGCAATTCCATCATTCTTCCTCTATCGTTGGGAATGACTGATGAGTAACTACCAAAAAGGTCCATGGATGGATGGAAGGGCAAATTGTTTCAAGATACAGAAAAAATAAGATCCCAAAGATCCCGTAACGTGCCTTTGCTTAGGAGAAAGAGAAAAGCAGCCCCAGGTACCCATCAGCCAGGCCTTGGGACTGCTGGGAGCTGGCCCGGCACTCACAGCTCGGCCGTGGCGGTCTCCTGTTGTGCACAATTTCACGGAACAGCAACATCAGACAGGGCCACTCTCTGTGACTGTGATGGATCAAGACATAGGACAAGACCATTCTATAGTCACATCTGAACGCAGACAAGAAGAATATCGTCCAAAAGACAAAACTGACCAAACATCTCTCTTCTCTGGCTAAGATGAGTGACTGCTGCTACTTTACCAGTTACGGCTCTGGCCCCACTCTCCTCTTCCCTCCTTCTTGATAAGATTTATCAAGACACCCAGTCATCTAATTACCCTTGCTTCCTGACAGCATCCCACCCAGAGGAAAGCCTGGCTTACTTAAACCCTCCCCAAATCACTTAAATACAAGCCCAAACCGGATACCGAGTCATTCCTGACACCCTCTTACTAAGATGCCCATGGCCCCTCGTGATGTGCGTTCTCCCTTGTTGCACATAACGTAATGACCCAACTCTTTCGACTACTGGTGTGCTGCTGGTGGTCTTTGCCTGGATGATACTGACAAGTCATAAAGGGTCCAGTGGACCCATATGGTAACTGTAAGATGGAACGAGTGCTAGTCTATTTTAAAAGAAAATAAAATTCTCTCTCTTTTCACTGGAAGACCTCTAAAAGAGAATAAAAGTCATGAAATATCAATATTTACAAACAGGACTGCTCAAGAGAGAAATGAAAGGAAGGGAGGGAGAAGAACACCCATAAAATGGGACGAAATGGACCCTGACCAAACATCTCTCTACTCTGATAGACCAGGTTTAACTCAGGTGACGCCCTCAATGCCGAACAGCTCAAGCATCCTCTAATCCATTCATCTACCACTCTCCCAGACAGCTATTTCTCACTTTTCCCCGAACCTCCTCCGCCCCTGCCCCTCCTCCCCTCTTCCCCTCACTCTTTCCCCCCCTCCACCACCTCACCACCACCACCCGCCCCGGGCCCTCTCAGCCCACTACCTACTGAGCGTCCTATGCCCTGAAGGAAACAGAAACACTTGTTCTCATCTTCTCCAGAACTGAGCTCCAAACAGGACACTCCGCTCCGGACAAACTGGATCCTCCCCCGTTCTAGTTTGCTGGCTGCCAGAATGCAATATACCAGAAACGGAATGGCTCTTAACCAGGGCAATTTAGTAAGTTGCTAGTTTACAGTTCTAAGGCCAAGAAAATGTCCCAATTAAAACAAGTCTATAGACATGTCCAATTTAAAGCATCCGGGGAAAGATACCTTGGTTCAGGAAGGCTGACGATGTTCAACGTTTCTCTCTCAGCTGGAAAGGCGCATGGGGAACATGGCGGCGTCCGCTGGCTTTCACGTGGCTCTACCAAAAAAGGGACTCTCTCCAAAATGTTTCCTCTTTTAAAGGATTCCAGCAAGCAACTCCACCTTCAGTGGGTGGAGACACACCTCCATGGAAATCATCTAATCAAAAGTTACCACCCATAATCGGGTGGGTCACATCTTCATGGAAACAATGAAAATGCTCCCACCCGGCAATACTGAATGAGGATCAAAGGGCATGGCTTTTCTGGGGTCCACCACAGATTCAGACCAGCACATCCCCCAATCTCGCGGGTCTTTCTGCTGCTGCCACGGGTTCCCCCCACGCATCCATCCAACCTCCTAGCAGCTAGAACCTCAGCTCTACCTTCCCCTCCAGCATGTAAACTTGCTGTTTCTTTGTTTCCCATCTTAAAATAAAACCTACCTGGACCCACCTCACCCGCGAGCTGCCACCTCACCCCTCCCCTTCCTGTTACAGGAACACACACATGGGAACAGTTGCCTGTGTTTGTTCAATTTCTCTCCTCTCATTCTCTCTCTCCCTAAATTATTTTTTATCTTGAAATAACTTCAGACTTACAGAAAGTGCCAAGATCCGTCAACCGTCAACACTGCTGCACTTGCTTTATAATTCTCTTTCCGCCACACTCTCTAAGATACACGTACGCTCATAGGTGCACACCTATTCACTCGGAACCATTTGAGAGTAAGTTCCTTCCTTGCTTACAAATCTGATGTTCCTTTGCCCCCAGATGCCATTAATACCACGCTATAATCTACAGTCCAGGTTCAGATTTCGCCAACCGTCCCGATAAAGTCCTTTACAGGCATTTGTCTTCCCGGCCCAGGGCATTTAGTTGTCATGGTTCTTTAAGTCTCCTTTAGCCTTTTCTTTGTCTTTCATGACGCTGACGTTTTTTGAAGATAGCAGGCCAGTTATTCTGTAGTGGGATCCTCGGTTTGCATCTCATTCTCTCTTGAACCGATTCCAGTCGGTCTTTTGTCCCCCCGCACTCCAAGAAACTGCTATTGTCAAGGTCCGTGTTCTAGTCTACCAAAGCTGCCAGAACGCAACACACCAGAGATGGATTGGCTTTTAATAAAAAGGGACTTATTTAGTTAAAAACGTATAGTTCTTCAGAGGAAAGGCAGCTAACTTTCAACTGAGGTTCTTTCTTATGTGGGAAGGCGCAGGGCGATCTCTGCTGGCCTTTTTTCCAGGCCTCTGGGTTCCAGCAACTTTCCCCAGGGATGATTCCTTTCTGCATCTCCAAAGGCCTGGCCTGGGCTGGGCTGAGCTGCGATTGCTGAGATGAGGTATGCTGAGCTGCTTGGGTTGTGCTACCTTGCGCTCTCTCATTTAAGCACCAGGCAATTAAATCCAACAACATTCATTGCAGCAGGCACGCCTCCTAGCCGACTGCAGATGTAATCAGCGACA
Source organism: Myrmecophaga tridactyla (assembly GCA_004026745.1). Lineage (NCBI taxonomy): Eukaryota > Metazoa > Chordata > Mammalia > Pilosa > Myrmecophagidae > Myrmecophaga > Myrmecophaga tridactyla. The sequence goes on along the minus strand of PVIY010058174.1, from coordinate 3,141 downwards.
GATGAGGTTCACATGCCATTTGGCATGAGGTTCTCATGTCCACAGCAGTAGAACCAGGCACCTTCACCTGGCCAAGTTGACACCTGAAGCTAACTACCACAGTTCTTAAGTCCAATGGTCATTTGTCAATCCCCAACTCACTCGAACCACCAGCAGCTTTCCTCGTGGTTGACCTTTCCCTGGTTCCTGAAATACCTTCTCGGCTTGGTCTCCAGAACACCTCTGTCTTCTGGTTCCCCCCTCTGCCTATTCTCTCTTGATGTCCTACTCCTCTCCCCTTGACTTTGGGGTGTCCCAAGGCTCGATCCTGGGATCTCTTCTGCTTGTGATGAACACCCCCCCCACCCCCGGTCCCTCGGTGAGCTCCTCCAGACTCATGGCTGAGGTTCCAGCTCTGTGATGACTGCTTCCAAAGTAGCTGCAGCCTGGATTCCAGAACCCTACACCCAGCCACCCACTTGACAACTCCACTTGCCTGTCTGATTAGGTATCTCTCACTTGTTCGCTCCAGAACTGAGCTCCAAACAAGACACTCCGTTCTGGCCAAACTGGAACCTCTTCCAGTCTCGCCGGTCTTTCTGCTGCTTGCCCTGGCCCCCTTCAAGACTATTCTGAGAGGTCATGGTAATGGTAAGCCGTTCCGAGCCACGCCCGTTCGCCAGACAAAGGACACGCAGCCAAAGTCCTTATAATGACCTACGAGGCCCGGCGTGATCTGCGCCCCGCCCCTCACCCCTCCGGCCTCATCCCTTACTACCGCCCCTACCGCACCGCACCCGCTCAGCCCGGCCTCCCACGCGGTCCCTTGGGAACCCACCTCAGGGCCTGTGAACTGGCGGGTCCCTCTGCCTGGAATGCTCTTCCCCTCGCAGAGGCTGTCTTACCGTGAAGCTAACGCAGCTTACTTAAATCTCAGGGCCTGTGACTCACCCAGGGTCCCTTTTCCCAAGGCTCGGCTCGGTGCGCTCCGTGAACCTGTCAGGGTGTGTATTCCCCGGGGACTATACTCTGGCGACTCATCAAACAAAACGCGAGAAGGCATAAGGGGTAATGGAGCAAGTACAGCGAAATAATGTTAGGTGGTGGATATACGGGCGTTCACTGTAAAATTCTTTCAACGTAGCTGTATGTGTGAAAAACTACGAAAAAAAAAAAAAAGGAAAGTAAAGCCTCACGGGGCGGTTGCGTCCTTGCCGTTCGGGACTTCTCCCGCTGAAACAACCCTTCTGCTCGGAAACGGGCGGTTTTCTGTTTCAAGACCAGGGGGCTGGCGCAGGAAACCGGAAATGGTGCGAAGTGGGCGGGACATGCAAATTAGAAACGGCAGCCTCGCCCAGGAGGCTATGGGGGCAAAATAATAAAGGGTCTAACTCCCCAAATAAAGAACAATGTGATAGAGTATTACGTAGCATAGAGTCTGAACATCGCAAGCTGTCAAATGTAGGGAAAAGAGTGAGTTGTCGATGGCGTAATTTTTCTCACCGTCTGTTGAAAGTGTGTGGGAGGAGGAGTGCCCTGGTCGAGGCGACCAAGGCCGGCATCGCTTCTCGGCCTTTTGGCTAAGATCAAGTGTAGTATCTGTTCTTATCAGTTTAATATCTGATACGTCCTCTATCCGAGGACAATATATTAAATGGATTTTTGGAGCAGGGAGATGGAATAGGAGCTTGCTCCGTCCACTCCACGCATCGACCTGGTATTGCAGTACTTCCGGGAACGGTGCACCCCCTCCGGGGGGAAAATGGTTTGTTTCTAAGAAGAGAACGTCGGTGATTGGGGTTGTGGAGTTGTAGCGGCAGAATAGAGACTCTGTCGTTGGTTGCCTGCTTGCCTGTGGGCTACTAGGCAGGCTACTAGGTTTACCTCTGTATGGAAGACGGTAGGAGGGTAATAAAGCAGGTTTCTCTTCATCTGCGCGGCTGGGGTATCGCCAGCGCTTTTCTCCAACGCTTAGGCTGTTAAGCGCGAACAGCGCTCGCAGGGCTTGGCTCGCGTAACCTGCCAGCGCGTTGTTGTGGCCCCGTAACCCCTCCCCACCTCCCTCCTCTACATCCCGTCCTAGATAGTCTCCGGTCTACTTCTGTTTTGAATGAATTCGGGCTTCTTGGTTGAGACTGCCTCTTGTGTTTTATCGTGCAAGATCAATCTGGGTCATACCCAAAACCTACTGTTTCGCTATGTGAACAGCGCTGCTAAATGTAACATTGGTGTACAAATAAATACTCGTTCGAGTTCCTGCTTTCAGTTGTTAAGGGTAGGTGCCTCGAGGTGAAACTAACTTTCGGAGGGACCCACCCCCCCCAAACTGTTTCAACAGCGGCTGCACGTTCCCACCCGCTATGCTGCAAGGACTCCTATTTCTGCGTGTAGTAGCCAACTGTTGTTATTTCCCGGTTTGTTTTGTTTCGAATAGCCTTTCTCGTGATCGAGACGTCTGGGGGATGGGGTAGAAATGCATTGTTTAGTGTGTAGTATAGATACTTGTCCGTTATGCTGGGTTCTCCCTATTAGCTGGAAACTGGCTTTTATCACAGGTGTGTTGCCTGCCTGCGCTTCTGTACGGTGCTTTCTGGCTTCTCGGAAAGACACTGCAGGACGATTGCTTTTCACATCCAGAAAGTCTTTCCTCGGAAAGGGGTCCCTGATGGCAATATCTGATGCATGCGGCCACTTTAAGTTATATAACAGCCTTTATGAGGCAGCCTGGAGCAGGGAAAGAAAAACGTGAAGGAGAGAAACGTGAACCGTCCTTGAACAAGGATGGTTAATCAGGCACGGCGGGCCCTGTGTCTGACACAAGCAGCCTGCCCGCCCGAGGCTGCCCACTTCGGGGAAACAGCGGTAGCTGACCCGTCTGGAAACAAAGGACCCCCACCCGAGGGAGTCACCCGTGGAGAAGGGTGGAACCAACTGACCCACCCACATGGGCTATCTACCACCAGGTACCGCCCTGGCACCGCCCTGGAGACAACAAGGGAACAAGGATCCCTGTTGCCGGGCTTACAGTAGTATACTTGTTCAGGGCTTCCCTAAACTAACCTCCTGTGGAACAGGGCTGGGTCTTCTTTCTTCCTGAGTGATCTCCCTTAGCCTATTACAATTAACCAGCTTGGTAGAACATGTCTCATGTCTTTTAGCAAA
>PVIY010058173.1:0-12568 GCA_004026745.1 Myrmecophaga tridactyla | reverse complement strand
CAGAAACAAAAGGACAAATACTGTATGGTCTCACTGATATGAACTGACATTAGTGAATAAACTTGGAGAATTTCATTGGTAACAGAGACCATCAGGAAGTAGAAATAGGGTAAGATATTGGGTAATTGGAGCTGAAGGGATACAGATTGTGCAACAGGACTGAATGTAAAAACTCAGAAATGGACAGCACAATACTACCAAACTGTAACCAATTATGTTAAAACACTGAATGAAGCTGAATGTGAGAATGATAGAGGGAGGAGGGCTGAGGGCACAAATGAAATCAGAAAGAAAGATAGACGATAAAGACTGAGATGGTATAATCTAGGAATGCCATATATATTTAGTCACTATAATGATAGTGACTAAATGTACAAATTTTAAAAATGTTTTTGCAGGAGGAAGAACAAAGGAATGTCATTACTGCAGGGTGCTGAAAATAGATGGTAACTAATATTTTTAAATTGTACCTTAAGTGTGAGACTAAAGCAAAAAATGTTTATTTGGTACAAAATTTATATTTTGACTAGTGCATTTCCTAATATAACTTATGTAGACAGCTTAATTGAACACCCTAAGTACATGGAACCTTTAGTAGAAAACGAGATTTAGTTGGTTTGTCCAGAATGATGCCCCAGTAAATCCCAGAGTGATTTGAACAGTGAATAAAAAAGTATTTGCAAAGTCCCCTTTGGGGAATGATGAGAAAGGGGGAAAATTCAACTTCCCCAAGTCGAATTCTTGATAGTCTCACAAGCAGTGCGGACAATCAAAGCTATAGGCTGAGCCCCCAATCTTGGGGTTTGTTCACATGAAACTTAACCCCACAAAGGATAGGTCAAGTCTACTTAAAATTAGGCCTAAGAGTCACCCCCAAGAGAGCCTCTTTTCTTGCTCAGATGTGGCCTCTCTCTCCAGCCAACACAGCAAGCAGACTCACCACCCTCCCCCCGTCTACATGGGACATGACTCCCAGGGGTGTGGACCTTCCTGGCAACATGGGACAGAAATCCTAGAATGAGCTGAGACTCAGCATCATGGGATTGAAAAAACCTTCTCGACCAAAAAGAGGAAGAGTGAAACAAGACAAAATAAAGTGTTAATGGCTGAGAGATTCCAAACAGAGTCGAAAGGTTATCCTGGAGGTTAGTCTTATGCATTAAATAGATATCACTTTGTTAGTCAAGATGTAGCGGAGAGGCTGGAGGGAACTGTCTGAAAATGTAGAGCTGTGTTCCAGTAGCCATATTTCATAAAGATGATTGTATAATGATATAGCTTTCACAATGTGACTGTGTGATTGTGAAAACCTTGTGTCTGATGCTCCTTTTATCTATCTTATCAACAGACGAGTAAAACATTTGGAATAAAGCTGAATAATAGGTTGAACAAATGTTAAAATAAATTTAGAGTGAAATGCTGGTGATTGGTGAGGGGGAGGGGTGGGGGGTATGGTATGTATGAATATTTTCTATTTTCTTTTTATTTCTTTTTCTGAATTGGTGCAAATGTTCCAAGAAATGATCATGATGATGAATATGCAACTATATGATCATATTGTGAATTACTGATTATATATGTAGAACGGAATGATCAAAAGTTACGAATGTTTGCATTTGTTTGGTGTTTTTTGGTATTTATAAAAATAATTTAAAAATTAATAATAAAAAAAGTGTTGTTGTTATTTCCTGTTTAGGAAGGAGTCTAAGCTTCAGGATGGTTCCCTCTGCACAAATAAAAGCCAGGTTCTATTACGCAGGGGCCCAGGCCAGGTGTCTTCAGGTGAGCCTGGAGGGTGAGTGGGGGTGTTTTTCTCATTATGGAGGATAGAGTGGAGCAGGACTCCAACGATGACAAGCTACCTAAGGTAGCACCAAACCTTGTATTCTCTGAAAACCAGACTCCACATGTTCTTGCAACTTTTCCACCCTGTCAAAGTCTTTTGGAAGTCCTCACCTTTCCCTGGGCCAAAAGGAAGAGAAGTATGCCCCCCACCCCAGAATTCAGGGGGCAGTAAGAAGATAACCTGATACAAATCAGGGCTTCTATGGTTCATTTCTCCTCAAACACCTCACCCTACCTTTGCCACACGCAAAGACACACACTGCACACACACAAATACACATCACCTTAGCCCTTTCCCTTTCACAGCTAAATCTTCTATATTTTACAAGTATATCTTAATACCTTTCAATCGCATGGCCTCCTTCCAGATTCTGAATAACTTCTCATTAACTCATTGTCAGTTTACAACTCAATTCTCATTAACAATCTGCCATAAGAACCTTGTGCTGCTCAAAACAGATCCTCCAGGTTTTTAGCTGACTTTCCTAAGCTCCAGGCACCATCCATTAGGGTGCCAGTACCTTCAGGCAAACACCCAAGCAGGAATCTCCAGTTTCTCATTCTTTCTGCCTTCTGTCCCTTTCTGATCTTTTTGGCTTAAAGTGAAGCATCTCCTAATAACATGGGTCCTGCTTAATCTCACAGAACCTCCCCTTTCTTGCTAACACACAACCCCAGTATCCCAGCCTTGGTTGATCAGCATAGTCTTCACAGCTTTACCCATTGACCATGCCATCAGGGGAGCCCTGGCCTCTGCACCAGAGGAGGATCCCAAAGGCTGATAGGAATGTGCCACCCACAATGAATCCCATCATCTAGTATTGGGTCCAGCAATGCACATTAGGAGATGTAACTCTTTAATGGCTCCCATTAGCAAAGTGGAATGACCTCCGTGTTAATCAGGACATTTCAGTTGCAAGTAGCCTAAAATCTAACTCAAACTAGTTAATGCAAAAAGAGGGAATGGACTAGCTTTTGTAACTGAAAATTCCAAGAAGAAAAAGAGCTGACTTCCAGCACAGCTGGATGCAGGGAGTCAAACCATGCTGTTCAGCTCTGCTATGTTCTGACAGTACTCAGCCTTCAGGCATGCTTTCCTTCCATGTTGGCAAGATGGCTGCCCTTAGCTCCAGGCTTACACACTCTTCCCTCAACAGCCTCAGCCACACACAGTGTTCTAGTTTACTGCCTGCCAGAATGCAACATACCAGCGATGGATTGGCTTTCAATAAAAGGGGATTTATTAAGTTGACGTATAGTTCTTCAGAGGAAAGGCAGCTAACTATCAACTGAGGTTCTTTCTTAAGTGGGAAGGCACATGGCAATCTCTGCTGGCCTTCTCTCTAGGCCTCTGGGTTCCAACAACTTTCCCCAGATTCTTTTCTGCATCTCCAAAAGCCTGCGCTAAGTTGCAAGTGCTGAATGTGGTATGCTGAGCTGCTTGAGCAGTGTTATGTTGAGTCTCTCATTTAAGCACCAGCCAATTAAATCCAACATCATTCATTGCAGCAGGCACACCTCCTAGCTGACTGCAGATGTAATCAGCAACAGATGAGGTTCACATGCCATTGGCTCATGTCCACAACAATAGAACTAGGCACCTTCTCCTAGCCAAGTTGACACCTGAACCTAACTATCATAAACAGTAACTCTTTCTTCCCAATGACAGAAGGTAGCCTGGGCCCCATGGGCTAGATAATCCAATTTATCAGAAACATACACGAAACTATACATATATATTCATTTAAGAAAATACTAGATATCTGCTCTTTTGGTTGACACTTTTAGACCCAAAGGGAAATTCTTCTCTCCATCCTTTGTTCTATTTCCCCAAATTGACTGCATCTTACTGTCATGAAATTTTATGGGGTGTCAGACTGACACTGTCGAGGTGGTTACTGCTTGAAAATCTGAGGAGGATTTAAGAAGAGGAAAAGTTTAAGTAAGAGAAAATACAAATTAATTCCTTTGTCAAATACTTTCTCACAAATTGGCTTGAATGCAATAAATTCTTGCAAAATGAAATATTTATTCCCATTAGTGCCAAACATCCTTTTTCCTGTTTCTTAGTGTAACAACTTGTGATTACATAGCAAGTCAACAGTTAGGGAGGTATTTGCAATATTTGTGCAAGGTGGCTGAAAAGCATTTTAAGATATAAAACATTTCATAGTATGCTTAAAGTTTTGCACATGGGGTCTAGGTTGTCACATGCCCAAAATATGGTACTGAATTAAAACAGTGCATCTCAAAGAACATTTAGCACTTAAATTATGCTTTATTTTTAAAAAATATTTAAGAAAATTGTTAAAATTTCAAATACTTTTAGTTTCATTTTATGGTAATTAACTATAATATGTATTTTACATGTGATTTTAATAGACAATGCTTAAAATTTTAAAAACAATGTAACTTTTGAAAACAAAAAATATTACTTTTTAGACATATTTACCTTAATTCTATATTTTTTATAAAAATATATTCAAATTTCATTTTTCAATCATTTAGATATTACTACCAATAGAACATCAATTATATGAAAACCCTTAAATATAAAACTACTGATTTTTTTCTGAAATAAAAGAATTTTGTGGAATAAATACATAAAAATTTATGAATTATGCATATCTTTATTTCATTACTCAATCATCCCTGACCCATTAAAGGAGTGCCCAATTGTGCTCAATAAAAATTCATTTGTCTTTGATAATTTGGCAATTTCTAGTCAGATATCAACCATAGCCTTAAACATAAGTTTTGATTTTGCCATTTATGAAGGTATATTCGTTGTGATGGTTTGAAACTATACGTACCCAAGAAAAGATCATGTTCTTACAGCGGACCCTCTCCTGTGAGTGCAGACCTATCGTGGCTGGGACATTTTGGTTAGGTTAAGTTGAGACATGCCCCAGGTGGGTCTTAATCCTTTTACTGGAGTCCTTTATAAGGGATGAAATACAGAGATGCAGAGAAAGAAGCTTAAAAGAGAGAAACACACAGACGCTCAGAAAGAAAGACACAGACAGAGCAGCTAGAAGCTGAAAGCAATGAAACCGGGAGAGAAGGACCAGCAGATGCTGCCATATGCCTTCCGTTGTGACAGAGGAGTCCCAGATCACAGCAGCCTGTCTTCAGGAAGACACTGTCCTGTTGATGCCTTGATTTGCACAGTGTCATGGCCTTAGAACTAGAAACTTGTAAGCTAAGATATCCCCATTGTTAAAAGCCAGTCCATTTCTGGTATATTACATTTCATCAGCGTTAGCAAACTAAAACATTTGACATGGTAGGAAGACAGTTACCAATTTGTTATCTTGATATTTATTATCGTTTTAGACTTAGGGTACATAAGTCTCCATTTGTGCCATTGCCACAGGCTCGCAAATGTTAGAGGAGGGCCTGCTCTGCAACCAACCAGACAAAAGCCAGAGGACTGAGGTCCCTGGTCCTGGTGGGGTCACGTGCCTAATTCTGACCTTTCACTCCCACCAGGTAAATGCAATGCTCTGTTGGCTGGTCTGGAAAGACCTGCCCCGCTGGAGCCTGAGATGGAATCAGGTCTACCTGAGCCTGCTAAGTAACTGTGAGGGACAGAGTCATTCCCAGATGTAGATCAAGTTTTGTGGGTTCTAAGTCTTTTTCAGTTTGGGGGGGCCTTCTTTAAGATGAGAAATACAAAATTACAAATACAAAATTAGATATTGGCAACAAATATTTCAAGTGAAGAAAGAAAGAACAACAATCACAAATTCAATAAAGCTAAGAAATACCACAATCATCACAAAATTCTCCCTAGTATATCTCTGGTTTGCCCCCTGCATTTTTTGGCTGAATACTCTTCGATCACTTCACATGATAAAAATTTTATATCAATTTTTAAAGAGAATAGAAAAATTATTCAGTCCAATTACCATGGTTGATCAAAATTTGAGTTTTTTTATTGTGAATCTAAATTTTATTTGCATAATTCAGTGTGAAATTTACATGAACATGATTTGTACATGATGCATAGTATGGTTTCATCTCTAACATATTTTGCATGTACATTTAAAGATGACATGCGATAATTCCTGCATTCCTGTCATATATTACTATGAATTTAAAAAAAAGAAGAAGAGAAAGGAAAAACTATTCTAATGTTGGTAAAGACCAATGGGGTGACATGGTTTTTATTGGAATTGCTGTTAAAAACCAATGAGGTTCCATCACTTAAAAACAACACAAACGTTCTGAAGAAAACCTTCTCCCTTGGAGGAAATGTTCAAAGATCCAAATCAACCCCTCAATAGGACTGAAAAATGTCTAGGCAGCAAGAGGCCCCAGGGTTTGACCGTTCTTTGCCCAATGCTTCCCTGAAGTCGTGCGAGTGGAAAGCAGTGTTCCAGGGCTGGCTGTCCCTCCTGACTCAGAAGCATGAATGGATCTAAAACTTGGTCTAGGTAGGTGGTGGCCATTTAACAAAGTAAAATTCAAATGTACCTTTTAAAAAGATTCTCAGATCCAACTGCTTTAGGTCTTTAAGGAATGAAAGCACAGAGATAATTTACAATACAGCATTAGAAGGTTAACCCTCTAAAAAGTTAGACAGTAATACCTCTGTGCCCCCCTCCCCAGCTCCAACTAACATAGCATATTGAGTGTCCAAACTGATAGCTAAAGACACTAACCCTCCTCTGCTTAGATACTGGCAATGCAGGACAGATCGCTTTGTGGCAAATTATTTTCTATCTTTCGTCTGGGGTGGGGGCAGGGGATGAAAAGTGGGAATCTATCAATTGTCTGGTCCTCTTTTGACTCATAATCCAAACAGAAAGTATTCAAAACTACTGTTCAAAAAATTTGAAACAAATTCAAGTTAATCTCATGAACATGTTAAAAAATATATATATTAAAGTGGTAGTGTTCCTTTTACCTTCCTCCAATAAAAATCAAATCTGGCATACATGTATATGGACAAAATTCCAGTGACACAAGTGAAGGCTGGAAACTGTATTGAACAATTTTCACTTAAATTCAAGTTGTTTTTTATTGTTGATCATTTTTAAATGTTCTTTCAGCTTTGCAACTTATTGGTAATTTTCTGTATGTTTTAATGACTATTGCCAAATTTGGGGGATTTCTCGGTTTTTTTCTACATATAAGCTGGAAGATATCAGGACATTTCAAGTTTTCTGTCCAGGGAGTATTTTTAACTACTCTCTGAATACACAGCACTCATTAACCAGTTTGTCTTCCCTGTCCTCTTGTCATAATGTTGAGAGAGTCACCAGGGTGGCAGTGGGAGTATTTCTGGAAGCCATTCCTACATTATACAAAACTGAACCATGTACAGAGTTACCATGAATCACATAAGCTAAGACGAAATGTATCCCTAATTCAACTTCTCCTAGCTGGATTTGAACCTATTCCCACAGCCTCTCCAGTATCTATCTCTGTGATGGAGGAAAAAGAAGAATGGAAAGACAGAGTTGTCCTTATCGATCGCAGTTAAAATATCTCACTTTTGCAAATTGTACAATGTGTATGATTTCATGACACATTGTTAGGGCCCCTCCCAAGGCCCTAGGAAGGGAACTATGCAAATAAGTGGCTTAAAGGCTTAGGTTTCTGCCAGCTTCACAGCGCATACGCTTCTGGTGGTTCCCCAAGGAAAATTTTGACGTTCTTAGCTGAAGAAGGAAGACTGAATTCTGACAGTCAAAAACACTAGCTGTCCTCTACAGTTTTTTTCTTTTTTTGAACTTCTATCCATTTTCCATCCAAGAAGTCATTTTTCCCCTGTGACAATACATTTTCTACAAAAGCTTTTTGCAACGCTCAGTTACAGCACTCTTTTTGCTTTTGCCGCTCTCTGTAATATCCTGTACTCCATCTTGATTTGACCAAGTCACTGCAATCTTTCAAGGCCTAGCCCAATTTCTGCCTTCTTTACCTTTCATGAAGCTCCCCGGGCATTTTTCTTCTTCATCTCCAAAGGTCTCTGGCTGTGTGGACTCTGTTAGTTCTGGTTACTCTGTTGGTTCCGCTGGCTCTAAAACCATTTTTCCAAAATGGTTCTCCCTTAAAGGGCTCCAGTAACCTACCCCACTCCTGGTACCAAGATGTATTAGTTAGGGTTCTCTAGAGAAACAGAATCAACAGGGAACACTCACAAATATAAAATTTATAAAAGTGTCTCACGTTACTGCGGGAACGCTGAGTCCAAAATCCACAGGGCAGGCTGTGAAGCCGATGATTCCGATGGAGGGTCTGGATGAACTCCACAGGAGAGGCTCACCAGCCGAAGCAGGAAGAGAGCCTGTCTCCTCTGAATCCTCCTTAAAATGCTTCCAGTGATTAGACTGAGCATCAGTCATTGCAGAAGACACTCCCCTTGGCTGATTACAAACGGAATCAGCTGTGGATGTAGCTGCATGATTTAATTCATAATTCTATGAAATGTCCTCATTGCAACAAACAGGCCAGCACTTGCCCAACCAGACAAACAGTACCACTGCTTGGCCAAGTTAACACATGAACCTAACCATGACACCCTGTCTGAGGGTTTTCAAAATATGTTCCTTAGAACACTAGCCCCTTGAGATTCTCTTTAAAAAAAAAAAAAAGTGTTATGTAGTCACATGGGTTTGGAAAATGTTGCATGATTTCTCTCTCTCTCTCTCTCTCTCTCTCTCTCTCTCTCCCTCTCCCTCTCTCTCTCTCTTTCAGATTCAGAATGCACATTAGTGCTTGGGGTTCTGACAAGTTCTGCAGTAGAGAAATAGTCATTATTGAGCATTTACTCTATACCAGGTCATTCTAAATACTTTACATGCCTTACTTCATCTAATCCTCGCTACCAGCTCTACAGGATAAGTTGATTTTACAGATGAGGAGACTGTGGGGTTAAATAATTTGACCAAAATCACATGGCGGGTAACTGAAATATCCAGAATTTGAAGGAATCCATATACTCTTAGTCATTACACTATACTGCCCATTTGATTTTATTTAAGCCAAGACATTCCAATATGTTCATCTACAGACTCCTTTTCTGTACCACCTTCATTAAATTACCATAAAAAAGCCCCCAATGACCACTGCTATACCCCCATGCACTCTAATTGGGCCCCACATGGCCCCACCCATTCCGCCTCCTAATAGAGTCTATTTATCTATGCTTCTCATTCCTGCAGTAGACTGCAAACCCCTGTGAAGGACCTTCATCTTAGTCATCTTATTCCCCAAAGAACCTCTCACAGTGTCTGACACACAGTAGATATTTAATAAATATTTTTAAACTGAATACATATGGATAGCATTTCAAGCTTTAATTTCAAAAGAAAGAAACAAATCTAATAAATTAAATGCTAGAAAACAGAAACTAGAAGGCTTTATATAACTTTTCCAAATCCTTTAATATTGTTCCACTTCTACTGTTTACCAAGAAATAGGGAAATTAAAAACCAACCACAAGCTATTTTAACAGTCAGACTTGAATTCAATTTGGACTCAGCACAGAGAAATATTATTGTTGAAGGTCCATAACCGAAAAGGACAGGAAAACATATTAAATAAAACTCAAAAGAGAATCATAACCCGATATTTGCAGCTTTGAAAAAGAAAATACACTACAGCACTCTTAATAATGTCTAATAATTCCCATGGCAAAAGGTCACAAAAAATATATTCATTTTAGATGACAACATCTGAATTCAGGTCTTATTCTTAAATCTGGAATAAACAAGACGCATCATCTGAATGTTCTTTGGTAAGAACTACTAAGCAGAAGGAATATTAGTTTCAGAAGATTCAAGTTTGAACCAAGAGGCATCTTTTCAGTTTCAATTCCAGTTCCATATACTTTTTATTGGTTAAAATTAATATTTCTTTCTGCAGAAAAATAAAGAAAACAACCGGCCTACTAACTTTCAATAACTTAACCAAAAACATTTGGAAGCAACATAAATAAGCCTTGCCCAATTCTGCAATAGCTTTTTTTTTTTTTCTGCATGGGCAGGCTCTGAGAAACCCACCAGTTCTCCGGCATGGCAGGCAAGAATTCTGCCCTGAGCCTCCATTGCACCGCCCTCTGCAAAAGCTTTTAAGAAAACATAATGATTTATCTTAAGTCCCCCTTAACCATATTATACATATATCTCATATCACGAAATCTGTATTACAGTATTTTTATTTCAAAAAACCAGTCCAAATATTTAATGTGGATGGTTCTGAAGAGAAAAATTTTCTGCAGGTAACAAGATGCTGACCAGAATTGCTTGCCAGGATAGGATCCCGGTGGAGAAACCAGATGTGTCCTCCCCGGCCTCCAGAGCATTCCTGCTCCTGCTTTACTTTATTTAAGCCATCTGATGACTGCCTAGTGTCTTCAGAATCATCTGCTTTCTTCCTCAGCCACCTCTCTCACCACTTTCTCCATGTAGAATCACTTAGAGTTTCCTTCATGAACATTTTATTTTCATATATATTTTATTTTCTGCCTCCATAGTTTGCTCAAAATGTAAAATATCCCAAATCTCACCCATCCTTTCTCTCTCTTTCTGACCCTCCCTATCTCTTCAGCCTAAAAACTCGTATTTATCATTCAAAGCACTGCTCGATCCATCAATTCCACTCCTAGATATATACCCTAGAGAAATGAAAACACATGTCCACACAAAAACGTGTATATGAGCGTTCATAGCAGCATTATTCATAATAGCTAAAAGGTTAGGAACAACCCAAATATCCATCAAATGACGAATGGAAAACAAAATGTAGTATATCTGTGTGATGGAATATTATGTGGCAATGAAAAGAAATGAAGTACTGACACATGGTACAACATGGATGAACCTTGAAAATATTATGCTAAGTGAAAGGCACCAGTCAAAAAGGACCACAAATTGTATGATTCCATTTATATAAAAAGTCCAGAATTAGCAAATCTATAGAGACAGAAAGCAGATTAGTGCTGGGGGGCACTGGGGGGAGGGCGGGAAGTGGATGATAATGGGTATAGGGCTTCTTTGGGGGGTGATAAAGATGTTCTGAAATAAATTGTGTTGAGGGTTGTACAACTCTATGAATATACTAATAACCATTAAAGTGTACTGTTTAAATGGATGAATGATATAGCATACAACTCAATAAAACTGTTATAAAAAACAATGCTCAGACATCACCACTTCTGGCAAAGTATCTCTGACTTCTTCTCCTTGTAGTCTGTAACTCCCTTCTCTGCTTACTTCTATGCTTTATACATGCATTTTATCACCAATTTATAACAAAAACAGCTGGTATTACTGAGCACTTACATTATTTGAGTGCCATGCCAACTACTTTATATGCAATATTTTATTTAGTATTTTCAGTAAACCTGTGAGCTAAGCATTATTATTATATCACTTCACAATTAATTTTTTCCATGCCTTGTCATTGCATGGAAGAGTTTATCAAAGACAAAAGTTGCAGGATTGATCGTAAAAATTCAGAAATGAATAGCACAATACTATCTGATTGTAGCACAATAACATAAATACACTGAATGAAGCTGAATGTGAGAATGATATAGGGAGGAGGGCTGGGGGCATGTATGAAACCAGAAGGAAAGATAGATGATAAAGACTGAGATGGTATAATCTAGGAATGTCTAGAGTGTACAATGATAGTGACTAAATGTACAAATTTAAAAATGTTTTTGCATGAGGAAGAACAAAGGAATGCCAATATTGCAGGGTGTTGAAAATAGATGGTCATTCATATTTTAAAAAATTTTTTGTATGCACATGGGCAGGCACTGAGAACCGAACCTGGGTCTCCAGCATGGCAGGCGAGAACTCTGCCACTGAGCCACAGTTGCCCACCCAAAGGTCATTCATATTTTAAAACTACAACTTATATGTGAGACTAAAGCAAAAAATGTTTATTTGGCACAATATTTATATTTTGACTCATGCATTTCCTAATATAACTTATATGGACAGGTTAATTGAACACTGTAAGTACATGGGACCTTGATTAGGGCATGAGTTTTTGTAGGTTTGTCCAGTGTGATGCCTCAATAAATCCCAGAGTGATTTGAGCAGTGAATAAAGAAGTATTTGCAAAGGCCCCTTGGGAGAATGGTGAGAAAGGGGGAAAATTCAACTTCCCCATTTGGAGAATTCCTGATATTTTTGCAAGCAATGGAGACAACCAAATCAATAGGCCGAGCCTTCAATATTGGGGTTTGTTCACATGAAACTTATCCTCACAAAGGACAAGCTAAGCCTACTTAAAATTAGGCCTAAGAGTCACCCCCAGAGAACCTCTTTTGTTGCCCAGATGTGGCCTCTCTCTCAGACAACACGGCTAGTGAACTCACTGCCCTCCCCCTCTCTACGTGGGACATGACTCCCAGGGGTGTAAACCTCCCTGGCAACGTGGGACAGAAATCCTAGAATGAGCTGGGACTCAGCATCAAAGGATTGAGAAAACCTTCTCGACTGAAAGGGGGAAGAGAGAAATGAGACAAAATAAAGTGTCAGTGGCTGAGAGATTTCAAACAGAGTCGAGAGGTTATCCTGGAGGTTATTCTTACACTTTATATAGATATCCCCTTTTTAGTTTAAGGTGCATTAAAGAGGCTAAAGGGAAGTGCCTGAAACTGTAGAGCTGTGTTCCAGTAGCTGTGTTTCTTGAAGATGATTGTATAATGACACAGCTTTTGCAATGTGACCGTGCGATTGTGAAAACCTTGTGT
>PVIY010058172.1:0-12568 GCA_004026745.1 Myrmecophaga tridactyla | reverse complement strand
GTTTCCAAACACAAAAAAGAAGTCCTTTAAAATTAAATTCACTAGATGAAGGATATGCAAATTACCTGAAGAAGCGGAACCCTATAATGTCCTCAAAATTCTGCAATAGCCTATTTAATTAGTATTTTAATTTATCAGAATAATTCTTTGCACTTGACAATTTATGCAGCATTCCATATAATTAAGCACGTAGCTACAGTGGAATAATTTTGCCTACTCTCTTTATACCCGTTATTTTAACCTGAAAGAATGTGGAGAAGTCTCTTCTGTGATCTAAATTACAATGGGGACAACTTAATGGCTTTGCTCTATTAGAAAGCACGAGGAGAGGGAGCCAGGCTGAGTGTTGAGAGGCAGAGGTTGTCGCTGCGCCTGGGCCCATAACCCGAGGCAAACCTGATTCACTTTCTGGACAGCATCATTTATTTCCTTTAGCAAAGGTCACTGCATGCTACAAGATGGAGTTGGGTCCTGGCAGAGTTAAAGCAACTATTATTCAAGGGAGCAGAAATCTGCATCAGATATATATTTCCACCATAAGAAAAATTAAAAACTTTCCTCCGCAGAGACCCTTCTGTTCACGAGGTCCCTGCATAACGTAGGGGTAATGTCTTCGGACTACAACTTAGAAGAATAACGTTTTAGGCAAATCAGTTTGCACTGGGTTCTTTTGCGTGTTTCATTTATTTGATATGGGTATTTGCCCAGAGGCTGGGCTTGGGCATACCCCATCATGAAAACACCCCTCATCTCTCCCAATCCCGTTTGCAGTAATTCCCCTTTCCTTCAAAAGGGGATCTTGGGTCAAACATGCTGTTCCTTGGCAAACAAGATGAGTTGGAGGGCAGAGACTACAGGAATTCTCTGGGTATTTGGCTAATTGCATTTGAACAGTCAGCGTTTACGTTTTAATCCCAGTGCAACACAAATCACCCAGAATCCCGTGCTGGGCCCTGCGTCTCGTTAGCCCTGCCGACGAGTTCTGGAACCTGACTGACAGCTTATCCTTTCCACAAATTCTCTGGGGTAAGAGGACAAAGAACACAAAGCAGCAGTTTGTGATTGCTGTGACAAGCAATCTACTTTTTTTTTTTCTACCCCGCATCTGAACCGATTCCATACTTTACATGGTCTGAGGTTTTAAACATGAAACAAAACAAAATTCAAGTGACCTTTAAAAGATCATGCCTGCCATTTTAAAATGGGGTACAGGACGAGTCTGAGCACCAGTGGATGGGGGCACATTGCCAAATGGTTGAGAACACAGGTTCAGAGTCAACTGGGTTACTGTTTCAACTCTGCCCCATACTAGCTGTGTTACCTAAGGCAAATTATTTCATCTGTCTAGACCTCAGTTTCTCCATCTGTGAAATGGGGTTATTATAAGGTCAAAGTGAGATGGATCTTCTTAATCAGTACAAATTTCACAGTCTGTCCTCAGCTTCTTAGGAGCATTTGACATTTGACATCTGACTCTCTATTCCTTGCAACACACATTCTACTTGGACTTCTGAACCCCATTGTTTCTCCGTTTCTGTTTTCTTCAATTGCCATTCTTTCTCAGTCACCTTCACCTATAAATGTTGGAATGTTCAGGGCTCATGTTTCTACAGACCTCTTCTCTTTTCCACCTGCATTCATTTCCAGGGCATTAGAGCTAGAGCTTTAAATAGCATCCATATGCTGATTACTGCCTTTCTATTTTTTTTCCCTATCTCAATCCTTCCCCCTGAATTCTTGACTAGTCTTTCCAGTTTTCTACTTGACATCCCCACTTGGTTGTTTAATAGCAAAACAAACTTATATGTCCCAAACCTGTTTCTCCCTGGTTTCCCCAGCCTGCCAAGAGCTCAGACCAGAAACCATGGAGTCACCTTTGAGTTATCTCTTTTTCCATCCCACATGCAAGCCAATCAGCAAATCCTATTGGTTCTACCTTCAATATCTGATCACGTTTCTCTGCCACCACCACCCTGGTCCAAATCACCATGTATTCTAGTCTGGCTACTTGCAATGCCCCTTAACTGAGCTCCCTGAGGCCGTGCTTGCTTGCTGTAGTCTGTTTCAACACTGCCACCTCAGATGTGGGTAAGGTCCCTGCCCTGGGCCTTAGACAACTTCAGGACTCAGGACCACAACCATCCATTTCTTACAACGTACACCATTCAGGTCCCAGGGAAAGGGTCTAACTTTTTTGCCTTCTGTTTTCTCAAAGAAAAATGTGTCTGACTCTGCATGCTATGAAGGTTTGTGGGCTTTGGAGAGAGGGGAGGATCTGAGCAGAGGAAGCACTTAGGTAGGAGAAAAGACAAATTAATTAACTTCTCATATCCTTCCTTTCAGATAGCAGGAAAGTCAAAGAGTCTTGTATAAAGAAGTGTCATTCCTTCGTAATGCTGAATGTTCACTTGCTTGTTTTTTTTTGCCTTTTAATTCATGTTCTGTAAGTACTTATGAATTAGCATGGTATCTGCAGTAGTTGTACATGGTAACAGAGAAACATTTTCCAATAGTAAACGATTCATATTATTCTTAAATTTCTGTATGTGTGCATCTAGACAAATTTATTTCAATACTTTTAATTTAAAACTGATATTAAATATGCTTCATATCTTGTTTTATAATTTTTATAGTTAAATCGAATGTTTTAAAGAAATATAACATTGGAAAATAGTTTCAATTCTTGATTGTATATGTACTTCGTATTTTTGATCAAATACATTCATATTTTGTCTACAATTATGGTTTGAATTGTTTCTATCTAAAGAACATAGATTTTGTGACAACCTTCCATAAATAACATAATTAGAGATTTTGCTGAAACAGAGGGAAGAGATAACACAGTAATTTAGGAATTATGTATGTCTTTAATTTATTACTCATCCAAACGCTCTCAGCCTATCAACAGAACACTCAAAATATGCATGCTAATAATTCAATTCAGTTATTTTTTCTATTTTGGCTGATTTTTGGACCTAAAACTATAGGTTTCTGTACACCTAAATAATTTTTTTCATTATGAAAAAAGTATTTTTCAAGATATGAAGAAAAATTTTTTTAACAGTTTGTTAGCTTCATATAAACTTCAAAATATTCAGAAATAGACTATCTGGGCCTCCATTTATACTCTTGGATTGGGCCCCTCTATTGTTGGGTGTGGGCCTGATTGCCAGCACAGCAGCCAGAGCAAAGTTTTAAAAATGTAGGTCAGATCATACCAAATATCAGCTCAAAGCCCTGCATGGAGTTACCGTTTTACTGCAGGTCAAGACTGAAGTCCTTACCACAGCTACAAGGGCCTCTATCTGACCACCCCCCACCTCTCTGGTGTCACCCCTACATCACCTCCTTTTTTTGCCCCCGCTGCCACCACTCTGGCTCCTCGCTATTCCTTGTATACTCCAGTACTCTCCTCTCAAGACCTTTGTGCTTGCTGTTTGGAATACTCATATTTGGATATCTGCACGACCTCTCTTACCTCCTCTCCATCTCTATTTAAAAGTCACTCTATTACTACCCAAGAGAAAATAGCACCATTGTCCTGTATTGCCTACCCACTAATCTTGCTTTATTTTTCTCCATAGCATTTATCATCATTTGACATTATGCATACTTACTTTTTATTATTTATCTTCCTTGCTAGAATGTAAGTTCAACAAAGGCAAGGGATTTGCTTTGTTTAGTACTATCACCCCAATGTGCTTATGATAGAATCTGGCACAAAGCAGGTCCTCAATAAATATTTGTTAAGGGAATGAATAAGTGACTTGCAGAATGAATAAATAAATTTATTCCTTAGTAGTAGTGTTTATCATTACTATAGCATTGGTATATTACTATTATATACCAGTATATACTGCTAGTGCTGGTATATTAACTATTATTAGTGCTATTACTTATATTAGAAAAATGACAACACCCACAATTCCAGTTTTCTAAGCAAAATGGCAATCCAAAAAAGATAACTCGCTATTAGGAGTCTCATACATTCTCTTCTGATGGAGGCTGTACTCAATGAGCTTTGGTTCAAAATCACATCTAAACACAAATACATTCCCATGCATGGCTACATCAGGTTTCACATTCCGCACACGGTTACTGCAGAAGCTAATTGTTTGTATGCAATGCAAACCAACGACTATCTGTGTCAAAACACAAGCAAAAAGATTGCGTGCAAGCAGGGTACGTGTTTATAATATTTTTTTTTTATTTGCCCAGCAGTTAGGGCACGTTTCTGTAATGTGTTGTAATCCATTGCGCTGTAAACGACACAAAACACAAGGAAATGTTTTGATGTTAATCACTTTATGTCAAATCATCCAAAAGTAGCATGTTGCTACAATGTTTGGATATTTAATTTTGCTAACTGTCAGAAAGAATTAAAATAACCCTGGAACATAACTGCTTTCCTGATAATATTTACCCAAACCAGATATACCATTTAAAGCTTAATTCTAAGAGATGGAAAAGAGAAGGGGGGGAGGGTGTTCCCCTGTAGCTTCGTTTGCTGGCTATGGATTATTCACCAACATTCTCCTGGAAGGAAAATAAGCTCTCAGTTTTTTCTTTTATTCTAGTTCGCAACGGCACTGGGGCAAAGTAAACTGGAAAGAGCCCATTCCAGGAAAAGGTGATACAATGAAGATGACTGGACATGGGAAGAGTCCCTATACATTTTCTGCAAACATGGTTTGATAACTGACCGCCAAAAAGGGAGACATTAGTCAATGGCAGGATACAGACTTCCAGGCAGTTATTCTCACTGAGAAGCCTCTGAATATTAAGCTGTTTATCTACACACTGATTTCCAATTTGAAGAGATGCCACTTAAGATATTTAAAACACTGCAACAATGTACATTTCTACCTATGACATGCAAAGTCTCACTCTCCTTAGCAAAGAATTAGCATAGATGTTATGGTAGATGAAATAAATGGGTATTTGTTTATATATGTATAATATGCATGGTTTTACTAAATATATATGTCACAGACTCCTGGAAAGGATTTCCCTTACCAAATTTAAAATCACCTGATGACTTTCTCTTGCTAATCAGAAGTGTTTTTTTGGGGGGGGAGGGTGTTTGCATTTCAAAAATTTCAATATTTTGATTATATTTGATTAAATAGGAAGATACCAAAGAAAATTTATAAAATATGTGTTGGTTATAAAGAATAATAAGACCTCAGACACCCATGATGCTCACGACTCTCAAAAAGAAAAAGAACATTAAAATTAGTTTTATTTTCTCTGCAAGCCCCTTCCTGGTTCATCCCCTCTCTCTCTATCAAACATAATAGCTTTCACGAATTTTGAGTTGACCATTCCTTTGCTTTTTTTTAACATGGGCAGGCACCAGGAATTGAACCTGGATCCTCTGGCATGGCAGGCAAGCATTCTTGCCTGCTGAGCCACTGTGGCCCGCCTGATTCCCTTGCTTTTTGCTTTTTCACATTGGTGTATATCCTTAAGCAATATATTGTTTGGCTTTGATGGTTTTGAATTTAAGAAGATGAAATAATAATGTTATTATTTATACATTCTTCCGTAATGGGTTTCTTTCACTTAACCTCATGTATCTAAGAATCAGATTTGGTTCTGCCTGTAGCTGTGGTTCATATATTTTCATTACTGTCTGGTTATATTAATAAATATGGTACCATATGATTTATTTTTCCATTAATTGTCCAATCCAATGGCAACAGGGATGTTTCTTGTTTTTCCTTCCATATCTCAAATAGTGACATCTTGAGCAATTTTGTACATATCTCCGTGTACATGTAGAGAACTTTCTCTAGGATATACATCCAAGAGTGGAATATATGATCCTAGAGAACATCCCAAAGGGATGCCAACTGATGCTCCGGTCAACAATATTTCAGTGTTTCTATTGTTCCACATCCTGACCAAACCTTTCTGAGACTTAATTTTGTCAGACAAACATTTTTACCAATTTGGTAGATGTAAACTTGTATTTCATGGTGCTTTAAATCTTCACAATCTCTTTGATGACTGAGCATTTTCTTGCATGAGCAAATAAAATTCATTTTTTCTCATACACAATTTTTAAATTTTGTTTTATGCCCATTTTTCCATTGGGTTATTTGTTTTTTCTTATTGCTTGGTTAGGGTTCTTTTTATATTCAGCAAGCTAATACTTGGCCAATTATGTGTGTTGCTAATTCTTACGCCAGTTTGTGGTTTGGCTTTTCAAAATTCTTAATTTTAATACAGCCAAATTTATCATTTTATTTAGGGTTTGCAGTTTTGGTATCTTGTCTAAAAAATTCTTCCCTATTCCAAGATGATAAAGATATCATTCTAGATTTTCTTTTAAAGGATTTAGGTTTTGCTCTTCACATGCAAGTCAAACATCCAGGAATTGATTTTGCATCTGATGAGAGGGAGGAATTGTTTCATTTTTTTCTTAATTGGACGTCCAATTTCCCCAGCACAGTCTTTCGATCTGCAACGTCAACGCTCTCATCAAACAAGTTTCATATGAGGTTCTCCTGGTGGACTCTCTCTGTTCTGAGTCCTGTTATATTTTCTTGCACAGACCCACACAATCTTCCCTACTTTACTGTACTAGGACTGTTCAGGCCATTTTTGGCTCTTTGAAGTTAAATTTACATTTTAGAAGCAGCTTGTCAACTTCTTAAAAAAACAAAACTGTTGTGTTTTTTAAAAAATTTATTGGGGAGAATTAACATTTTTAGTCCCAATCCATGAACATAAAAATCTCTCCATTTATTTAGGTCTTCTTTAACATCTTTCTAGAAAGTTTTATAATTTTCTCCATAAAGGTCTTACAAATTTTGAATAATATTTATTCCTGGATACTTTACTTTTTGATGCTATTTTAAATGATTGTCATATTTTAACTGCAGTTTCTAACTTTTTCCCTAAGTATAGATATACAAAGTTTTAAAATATTATTTCATATAAGCAACCTTTCTAAATTCTATTAATTTATCTGGATATTCTTTTGGGTTAATAAAATTGCCTGTAAAGAAATAGCTTTTTTTTAATGAAGTTAAAAGCAGATAGATCTGCCTTACTAAGCATTTTATTATGAATGAATATTAAATTTTAGCAAATGTTTTTACCTATAAAACATTTATAGACAATAACTATAGATAAAAACAATAACTATAAAGTTATTAATAACTAATTATAACTATATATAATTATTAATAAAAATGTTTTATCTATAGTTATTCAGATAAATGAATTTTTTCTTTCAATCTATTAATGGAGTAGGATTATATTAAATTTCTCATGTTAGGACTTACTTGTTCATGATTTCCCAAAATTTTTATTGATATATATTATATTCACATGCCATGTAATCGTGCAAAGTATACAATCAATGATTCACAATATCATCATATAGCTGTGCATTTATCATCACAATTGATTTTTTCTTCTTGTGAAAAATAACATACATACAAAAAAAGCAATAAATTTCAAAGCACATTGCATCAATTAATTGTAGAACAGATTTCAGAGTTTGTTAGGGGTTGTAATTCCACTGTTTTAGGTTTTTACTTCTAGCTGTTTTAAGATACTGGAGGCTAAAAGAAATATCAATATAATGATTCAGCAATCATACTCATTCATTAAACTCTACCTTGTCTGTATAACTCCACCATCACCTTTGATCCCACTCTTGGGATATTTGGGCTATGCCCATTCTAAATTTTTCAAGTTGGAATGGGCTGGCGATAATATAGGATGGGGGATACAACTAGCTGATATTCTGGAGAGGTTGGCCCCTTTGCATTTCTGGTCCAGGGACCCATCTGGAGGTTGTAGGTTCCTGGAAATTTACCCTAGTGCATGGAATCTCTGTAGAATCTTATATAATGCCCTAGGTGTTCTTTAGGATTGGCAGGAATTGTTTTGGTTGGGGTTTGGCAAGCTATGATGGGTAGCAATGTCTAACTGAAGAGTGCGTAAGAGAGACCTCCGGAGTAGACTCTTGACCCTGAGTATCTCTCAGCCACTGATACCTTATTTGTTACACTATTTTTCCCCATTTGTCCAGGATGGAATTGTTGATCTTACAGTGCCAGCACCACACTCATCCCTGGGAGTCATCTTCAACACTGCCAGGGTGATTTTCACCCCTGGATGTCATGGTCCAATGCTTATGATTAAAAAAATAATAAATTGCTGGATATAATTTGCTAGTATTTGGTTTAGTTTTTGGGTCTATGTTTTTGAGAAAAATGAATCTCTCTCTACTCTCACTTCCTTGTGCTGCCATTATAGAATTTAGGTAACAAGGTTATGCTAACTTCATGGTTGATTGGTCTGAGGTGTTGTTCTAGTTAGTTGGCTGCCAGAATGCAATATACCAGAAACAGAATGGCTTTTAAAAAGGGAAATTTAATAAGTGGCAAGTTTACAGTTATTAGGCCATGGAAATGTCCTGATTAAGGCAAGTCCATAGAAATGTCTGATCTAAGGCATCCAGGGAAAGATACCTTAGCTCAAGAAGGCCAACGAGGTTCAGGGTTTCTCTCTCAGCTGGAAGGGGCACATGGCAAACATGGCAATGGCTTCTAGTTTCCTCTTCAGGCCTCTTGCTTCATGAAATTCCCTGGGGGCGTTTTCCTTCTTCATCTTCAATGGTCACTGGCTGGTAGATTCTTGGCCTTGTGGCTCTGCAATGGTTCTGTGGCTCTCTCCTTGTTCTCAAAAGGGACTCTCCAAATGTCTCCTCTTTTATTGGAGTCCAGCCAGTAAACTAAACAAGACCCATGTAAAATGGGTGTCTCCATCTAATCAAGCTTAAGACCCACAATTGATTGAATTACAGCTCCACGGGGGATAACCTAATCAAGTTTCCAACCTATAGTACTGAATAGGGTAGAAGAAGAAACTGTTGCTTCCACAAGACTGATTAGGATTAAAACATGGTTTTTCTAGGGTACACAAATCCTTTCAAATCAGCACAGGTGTTTTGTTTGAGACTGGACTTATTTGGATGTGTGGAAATACTTATATGTAGGTCTGGTATTTTCTTTGGGGGAAGACCTTTTAACTACTAGTGAAACTTTTTCATTGGTTATTGGACTATTGAAGTCTTTAATTTCTTCAGTTTTGGCTATTTTATATAATTTTTCAAATATATTCCCACACATTGTTCATAATATCCTCTTATCTTTTTATCATGCCAAAGCATGAATACTTATATTATACTTTTTGTTTGTTTTTATTTTCCCTCTCTTTTCTTCTTGATCAATTGAAGCAGAGGCCTTTCATTTTATCAGGCTTTCAAAGAAGAAAATTTTTGCTTTTTTATCCTATTTTATGTTTGTTTTCTATACCATTAACTTCTGCTTTTATCTTTATTATTTCCCTTCTTTTACTTTCTTTGAGCTTACTCTGCTGTTCTGTTTTTAACTTCTTAAATTGGAAACAATTCAGTTTTGGTCTTTTTTATCACTAATAAAAAGAAATCTTTCACTTAAGATGAAAATTTCTCTCAAATTCCCAGGTTTTGAAATATAGTCCATAATTTCCATTATTCAGGTTTTTTTTTTTTAAATTCTACTCTGAAATTCTTTTTTGGCACGGGCAGGCACCGGGAATCACATCCGGGTCTCCGACATGGCAAGCGAGAACTCTGCCACTGTGCCACCACTGCCCGCCCTGAAATTCTCTTTGACTCATGACTTTTAGAAATATGACTTTAATTTACAAACACATGAGGTTTTTCTTTTACTAATTCCTGTAATGTAGTAGCATTGTCATCTGGGAGCATGGTTTGTGAAATATCAATTATTTGCAATTTATTCAAATTTCCTTGATGACATAATACATAGCCATTTTCATAGATGATGTATGCATGCTTGAAAAGAATATGGATTCTTGATTTATTTGGTGCATTTTTCTATATCTGTTCATTGAATTCAAGCTTAATACTTGTCCTGTGAAAATCTTCTGTGACTTTACTGATTTTTTGTTTGCTTGGTTTCTTAATTATTGTAAGCTGTGTTAAAAATCACCTACTGTGTTGGTGAATATGTTTATTTCTCCTTAGAGTCCTGTCAGTTTTTTAAAAATATATTTTGAGTCTATGTTATAGGCATAGATGTTTGAGATTATCGTTTCCTGTCATTATATAGTGATCCTCTTTTTCTCTGGTTTTCTCATAAAGTCTATTTTATCTGCTTTCAATAGAGCCACTTCAATTTCTTTTGGTTAGTATTTGCTTTCAGTTTGATTATCTTTCTTTTCTGATACAACTTTTTGTGACCTTTTGTTTTATCTATGTCTCTATTTTTAGTTGGAGCATTTGCTCATTTACATTTATTGTGATTTCTGACATTCCTGAATTTATTTCTAGCATCCTTTGCCATCTTTCTGTTTGAAAGTTGTACTTTTTAATGGTTACCCTAAATATTTTGACATTAGCATTTAACAAACATCTATATTTTATTCCAGAAACAAAGAAACCCTAGCAATCTTCTGAGATGCCTCCACCCCTTCCAAAACTCAGTGCTTAACAAAGAAAATCTAATTTTAATGCAGGTTTGAGAAAAACCTAATAGGAAGCTAAATATGAAGTGTGTAAAACATTCAATAATCTATTTTCTATTATACCAATGATAAACAAATGTGTATATTAGATAGATTATTGAATGTTTTTTGTAATTTATCCTAGGAACTCTTGTTCAGATTGTGAAATAGAAATGATAATAATAACTTATCTTTGCATGGCTCCTTGAGTATGCGCACTGGTCTCTCCTTTGTCCACAGTCTGTAATTTCCTTTAGGCTCAAATTATTTGTTTCTCACGGCTCCAGGGAGCAATGCTGGATCTGAGGACCACTCCCTAAAAGAGTCCCAGGCTCCTTGGTTCCTTAGAAGCTTTCAGTTACTTGTTATTATTCCCAGTTAACAGATATGTTGATTTAAGCCTCTAAGAGGTTGGCATTTGCCCAACGCTATTCAGTTCATAAATGGAGGTTGCAAGAATTGAAGTCAGGTCTTCTGAATTTTAGGCCATTTAGCATTTAACTCTACCATGGGTTATGAAGAATTAAGTGTTTTAACTTGACAGATTTCTCCTCTTTAATTTTTTTTTATTCATAAAACAAGGATGTGAGGACAGGTCTAGAAGCAGATGTTAGAGGGGCATGAAAGAAACATCATTAGAGCTGTCACATTTTACATTCTGAGAGGTGCTATGGTACTTCATTTACAGAACACTCAACTTCCGCACTCTGACAGTTTGCAATACAAAAGCCTTTTTCCAATATCACAAGAACAGCTTCTAGAGGACTCTTAGGAGACCCATTCATGCTAATGTACTTCTGACTTTCCCCTGCTAAAGATTCCTGTAAAAGGAGTAACTAACTGCAAATTCTATCACCCACTAACAAAGCAACTGCAGCTGTAGAAGATTTTTGCTCAACTTTCTTTGCCATTCCAAATTTGATTTTTAATATTATTTAAAAATTGTTCTGTATGAAATGAAGGCACCAAACATATCCTAGCTTCAAATGCAAATTTACACATTGGAGCAGAGACTCTGAAAAGCATTTTTTCCTTCTAAACTGAAAGGTCAGTTTATCAAACCCTGCTCCTCAGGTTACCAAGGAAGGTTCTTTGGACCTTGTTTTCCAGCCATGACTGGGTAAATAAATGAGACCTTTATCTGCTAGGTCTCCTGTGGAATCTCCAGTGAACTGGCAGGGCTTCAGTGAAAATGGAGCTTAGCTGCACAGTAATAATTGTGACAGGCTGGTAAAAGCTAATGTCAGCTTCAATTTTCTAGTCATATTTCAAATTATTTTAATTAGATATTGTTTCAATCTCACTTACATTAATTTAATATCTGATATCAACATTTCAGTTTTCAATTTGTTCAAATGATTTTTTCCCAGTCTGCCTTGTTGCCTGAAGTAATTTAAAATACAATGTTTATCTCCAGCAATTTTCAATGCATAAGTTCTGAGCAAACTGCTAAGTTCAATAAAAATGACAGGAGAAGGGTGGATCCAAGGTCCTGCATGGTGCGAGGAAAAATGGGAATTTGTCTTCCCATCATTTATCTCTGGGCATTAAAGTAAGCAGGTAGAGCAAGGGCTAGGAGTTTATACTAATAAGATTTTCTACCAATTTCACTACGCAATTGGCTTTCCAAATGCAGATTTCAGGGAAATCTGACTAAGGTTTCTTGTATTGCCAGGTCATCTGAATAAATGGTCACATTTTCTCAACCATATATTTTCTGATTATTTTCAGTGATAATTATCAGAACCTGCCCCTCAGAGATGCTTCTTTTAATATACATGTACTGGTTTGAGACTGTTGTGTACCTGAGAAAAGCAATGTTCTTTAATCCTAATTCAGTATTGTTGGGTGGGATCTTTTTTATTGTTTCCATGGAGATGTGACCCAACCAATTATGGGTATTATCTTTTAATTAGGTGGTTTCCATGAAGATGTGTCTCCACCCATTCAAGGTGGGTCTTCATCTGCCTATTGGAGCCCTTTTAGAGGGAGTCATTTTGGAAAAAGCTTCAAACCCCACACAGCCAGAGACCTT
>PVIY010058171.1:0-12541 GCA_004026745.1 Myrmecophaga tridactyla | reverse complement strand
TGTCCTATAAGCATGCCCCATTTGGGTTAAATGCACTTTTTCAGTATATCTCTGTAAATTCCTGCACCCAAACATTTCCTCGTTTCTGTCTGATAATTCGCTTTGCTGTTTCTTTCATCAGAGTTTTCTGACAGCAGGAACTATGTCTTACTTCACGGCACTCTGACCACAAAACCTGGCAGAGGCTCAACATACATAACTGAAGAAGACGTTAACTACATCCAGTAAATACTCCTTGTCCTGGAATTCTGAATCACAGAAACAAGTAAAAGAAGGTCTCATACTCCTTTCCTGACAAAGCGTCAGTCCTAAAACACCAAAATACACAAGGTGTGCCCGTGCCGCCTTCCCAACTCCTGTCTGCAGCCCCTTTTGGTCAGTGTCTCCAGCCCTGTGCTGGCCTGTCCCCCCTCGGGTGAGCAGGTCCCGAGAGGCCGCCAGGAGCCTAGTGGAGGAACTGTCAGGAGCACGGCAGAAAAAGTCTAGGTGGCTCTGAGCAGGTTGTTAAACTCTGGGCTGTAAGAACACTGCCAGTACAGCTCAGGAGGACGTGGAGGATGTGGTACAGAGAAACCCTTCCTATGCTGCTGGGGACAGACCGTAAGTGGAAATCACTTAATGTCATTGCCCTTCAGCCAGTTCTGTGGAAGCAAAGATCCATGCACATGCTTGTCTGTGGAGTGAATCCCTGTGACAGCCAGAGACCCATAAAATCTTGAGGAAACAATATTAACAGAAACACTGCCAGTTTGCACTGAAAGGGACAGAGAGAGGACAAAATAGAAGGAGGTGTTCGGATCATTCCAATTCTACTGGTAAGAAGCAGACAAACTACCCAGCTGAAAGCATCCTTCATGAAAAAGGAAGGATGACTCAGGGGGCAGAACCATCCAGAGGGCAGAGCTGAGAGCCATGGAAGACAAACTTCAAGCCTAGAAACTTCCTCGAATTTACCCAGCTGGATTTCAAAACTGCTTTGCCTCAGTGCCTCCTTTTACCCTCCTATTTTCCCCCCTCCTGACCTGGACCTGTTATCCTGTGCCCGCCCCACACTGTCCACTGGAGTGCTGGGGCCCTCAACTGACCTCTTCAGAGAGAGGGAACTGTGCCCAGGAGCTGTACTTAACGGGTCACCCAAAGGGGCCTCACCCACACCCGATTTAGATGAGCCAGACGCTGTTTTGGACTTTTAACTGATGTAATAAAAATGAGATCCTTGGGAACCCTGGGGGCAGGATGTGAGAATGTATTTTGCATATGGGAGGGACATGAATCTGTGGGAGTCAGAGAGCAGACTATAGTAGGCAAAATCCTAAAATGCTCCTCCTAATATCTCCTGCCCTAACCCAGGTGGTGGCGACTGTGATGAGGGGTTATTTCTGTGAGCAGATACTGCAAAAGGGGTTTTGCAAATGTAATTAAGGCTACTAATCAGTCGACTTTAAATCAGGAGGTCAACCTGGATTCCCCAGAGGCCTCCACAAGCAGAGAGCTATCCCGGGTTGGGGACAGGAGAAGTCAGAGAGATTCACAGCATGACAAGGACACAACCTGCTGTTGCAGCTGTGACGATGGGGGCCCTGTCAGAAAGAAGGGGCGGCCGCTAGGAGCAAGAAATGGCCACAGCAAGGAACAGGAGTCTCAGACCCACAACAACCACATGGAACCAGATTTGGCCAAAGAGGACTCTGCCCCAGAGTCTCCAGATAAGAGGTCAGCCAGCTGACCCCTTGATCTTGGCCTGCGAGACCCTGAGCAGAGACCCTAGCTGGGAGCTAATAAATGTGCCATGTGTCACCCCGACTAGGACAAAGTAACACCCTGTACAACCCACCAGGCCCTGCCAGTTAGGGCGGTCACTTCTGCAGTATGTACTTATACTCATATTGCTATTTATCGACATTTGTCATAATGATTAAAGTAAGAAATCTGACAAGTAAAAAAGTTGTAAATTGGTGATTTCTTCCCAAATTAAAGCTTCACAGAAGAACTTTTAAGATGAAAAAAAAAAATCTTGAATTTAAGCAAAGTAATTAAATACAGTTTTCTTCTTGGTTATCACAAAAGGGTCACAAAATAAAGTGACCAATATATTTGATAATAAGTGAGTCATTTTAAAAAACATTTTTTTCACCAAAAGATTTATATTTAAAGGTATCTTAACTGTCAATGAGTTTTAATTACATTTCACCTAGGTTTCCTGATAAAGTACAAAAGGTAAATCTGTTACTGCTAAAACTGGAATTGTTACTTTGAAAATTTTTTTCAAAGATTCACATTGATTGCCTGATGATACAAACTATACATATATATATCTGTATTAAAGACTTCCTTCCAAATAAAAGAATCTAAAAATATCCTGATTGTATTAAACTCCCACACCAACAATATTCAATTTAAATAACAACTTTAATATAACATACCTGAAGAAAAACATGACAGTACATGGATCATATAACTCATACATTTTGTTGAAGTCAGGTACTTCTGTAATATCCACAAGATAAATAACTGCAAAATTTTTAACCTAAAAGTAAAGGAGATCAAAAAAAACAAAAAACAACACTTAAAACAGCAAATCAATTTGGCTTTCATTCTGCAAGAGCAATTTCAAAAAACCATTTTTCATAGAAGACGATGATTTTCCAACTACTTCGCCAACATTTTTTTCCCAGTGAAGCAAATACACAAAAAATAATGCAACACTGTCAACTGTCCTGACCAGCTGGTCATCTACGTCTCACTCTGATTTCTCAGTATAATTTAGGAATTAGTTGAGTTTATTGAAGTAACATGTGAAGAATGCCCTACAAAAAATGCCCACTGATTTATTATTCATTCTGATCCAGTAGTAATAATCTATATGAGCTTTTATAATACATCATAACTATATGCATTAAACAACTGCTCTGAAAACATGCCTTTAGAATTCAGCAATACATTTTCGCCAATTAGGTATGAATATTTGTAAATACTAATAGATAGTACCAACTAATAATATTGTATGTTACCATTTTTACTGATGAATGCAACCTCATCAGAGAAGATTTAGAAAAAAAACCCAGAAAAATAAAAATTAAATCACCTTCGAAAACCCAGACGGAACATTTATTAATATTTTGCTATATTCCTTCCCATCTTCCTTTTCTGTGTGTGTGTGTGTGTGTGTGTGATTTATATAAACATATATAAATCTGTTTATGCTGTTTCAACAAAATGTAATATTACAATATTCTGTATCCTACTTCTAATTATGAACATTCTTACATAAATTACACACTTTCCAAAGACACATTTTTTATGGCTGCATAGCATTTCATCAAATGGCAATGCCATTGTTTTATCATTCTTCTGTTGTTTTCTTTCTGATTTCAAAATCAACTATTTTCAACTGTGAACATTCTTACCCTTACATCTGTGTACAAACTTCATTATTTCCTAAAGAGAAATTTCTTAGATCAAATCTGATACAGCTCATCTGAACATTTTAAAGGCTATGAACGTTGTCTCAACACCCTCTAGATTACACCAATTTATATGCTTTTCTTCATATAAGAATAATTTTTAAAAATTGATAATTTATGATGAAATAACATAGTATCTGGGATTTGCTTTAAATTCTGCAGAACAAAAATGTTTGAACAGGTTAAATAACATAAGACCAGCAAAATATGATAATCGTTGAAACTGACTGATAGGTGCACAGGGGTTCTAGTCATAGAAATATTTAAAAATATATACATGGAAATTTTAACCAGCACGACCCTCCCCCCACTAAAAAAGAAAAATCTGACATTTAATGAGGACCCCATTTGCCCCCCTGCTTTGGTCAGAAAAAACTCGTAATATAAACGTAAGTGGAGCACAGGCTCTGGACCTGCCTGCGCCCAACACTGACCACAGGCCTCACTGCCCTAGGAGAGGGTCATCTTTTTCTAAGCAGTTGGCACGGTGCCAGCACACATTTACACCACATGGCTCTTGCTCTGAGTCCATTCCTGTCGAACACATTTCTGGAACTCCAGCTTCCCAAGTGTCCACAGTGACAATGTGCTGGTCAGGTTGCTAGAACCTCCAGCTTTATAGTCATGGTAAACTAATAAACATCTTTCAAGGTAAACTAACAATTCTGGTTTTATTTAAAAATAAAAACACCCACCAAAGAAGATGAGACTATAAAACTGGTCGTGTGGAATGAAGCAGATCTGCGCTAATCTCACTCCTTCAGGGCCTCGTTCAGAGACACACACAATAAATATCAGTAACAACTGTCATATTAAATACTAAATTATAGAATCATCATGTAAATGTTTAATCACTTTAAAAGTTAAGGACAAGGGTTATAAATTGGGCACTTTAGAAAAAAGTAAGATCACAAATTTTATCATCCTTTTTTCTCATTTCCAAAAGAAACTAAGTAGCATAAACACATTTATGGGCATTCAATAATCAGAAGATAACTGAATAAAGGTAACTATTTGGAAACACAAATGTTTCCTTTTGTCTTCCAGTTCAGTCTATTCACTGCCTCTCTCTTAAGAGAAGAAAAACATCAAGTCATGTTCACATGCCACAAGAATTTGAATATACTTCTTCAAGGCTGGTATATTGAAACAGGCTGGTTTCACAAACATTTGAGAACCTATCCTCTGAAAAGTACTTCCCAGTCATTAATTCTAATTCTTTCAACACCCTTAAATAGAGATGATATTCATGTTTTGCACAAAATGAAATTAAGGCTCAGAAAGGTGAAGTGACCCCAAGCCACATGGGTGAGTGGCCGAGTTAAGACTCAGTCCTAGTCTGGCTCCAAATTCCACACCTGGATGGGATTTCCTCACCTGAGTCCTGAGGGAGCTCCCCATGCCAGGCAGGGGTGGGAGGAGGGAGAGCCTATTAGGCTAGAGGTGCACAGGTGAAGGAGAAGCTATGTGAGAGAGCCTGGCAAACCCAGCTGCAGCACCTGGAAGCAGCAGGGTAACTGGGATAAGGGAAGCACAGACTGGAGAAGGCAAGCTGGAGATACTGGCAAGGACCAGACCACAAGGGGCCTTTGAAACATAAGGAGTTTGAATCATTATTGTTTCTTAAGTAAAAAACCCATTTTGCACATCCCAAGTTTGAAAACACTAAGGAGCATAACGTGGGAAGTTCTGCAGGTTGCAAGCAACATGGGTGGGAGCTCGGGAGAGGTGCTTAGGCTGGAGAAAGCTACTTCCCCCAGCCCCATCATCAGAAGATGCACCCTCAGGAAAGGCCACAGAGCTGACACAGAGAGCCTGGGCAGAGCCCAGGACCAGGCAGAGTGGAACCCAGAAGACTCCCTCGAGGAGGGGTGCTTCAGCCACGAGAGGATGGAGTCGGAGGAGGGCTGACAGTGTCTGAGGAGGAAGCAGTGGGCTGTGCAAGCTACAACACAGTCACGCAGGCGCCATCAGACAGCAGACGAGGAGGGGTCCACCACCTTCAAGAAGCTCAGCCATGCAAAACCGAGCAAGCAGTAGCTGGAGGACGGCCTGCAGAGGAGGGAAGGGCCAGGACACCGGGTAGAGCGGAAGAGGTGCCCTCCTCGCCCCCCACCTCCACTGCCCCCTCCCGCTCCAAGAGGCACTTGGGCCCCAGCTCAAACAGCTGTGCCTGAGAGCGGTACTTCCCAGGACAGAGGCCCTCAGAATAATGGTGGGATTGGGTAAAACGGAGTCAAGCTCCTGAGCAGGAAGGCTCCAGGATTCGCTGCGGACAAAGCTCGTCACAGTTTTTAAGATTCTGCCTTAACTATCTGAATTTCACCAAGTGGAGATACTGTCTTCTAGGACCTCACACACATGAAGGTGATAACAAACAGCGACTGAACAGACGGACTCCTGGAGTTGCTGCGTCTCCCCAGGCAAAGCAGAAAGCACCATGAGAAGCCTTGTCCTCTCTGGTGACCCAAATACAGTGCATCTGTTTTGTGAGGACATGCAACTTCCAACACAGTGATTTCCACATCACAAGTGATGGTTTTTGTAGTGACACTTTTAAAAAGGCTTCATCCCCCTTTCTCTTGAACAACAAGTGGGGAAACTGTAGCTCCTCCAGAGGTTAAATAAACCACAACTAACCAACACCGCAATCTTTCTTCCCACCCACCCACCCCTGCCCCATCTCTGGGGGACAGCCACCTCATGCTGTATGTTCCAGTTTGGGGAAGTTATGGGAGAAGGTGCTAAAATTGCTCTTCCTATAACTGCCTCCATTAACCCTTGGCATCTCACTTCAGCCTTCCAATTTCTTTCCTCTGGAAGAGCTCCAGGTTGTCAAAGCTTTTCATAAAATGGGCTGAACAATTTTCTCACAATGCTTTCCATATAGTCTAAAATTCAAAATGTAGAGCTGTTTCTGAACATTATTAATGGATTTGCAGCTAGCAAAACTATGCATTTTTCATATAATATTGGGACTAGGTCAGATGTCTATTGTCTCTTCATTATAAAGATAATCATTCTAAAAAACATAAATGGAATGAAAAAACCACTGCTTTATATCTGGCCTAGTATTTTTTATTTCAGACAAATTGTATATCTTAAAAAAACATATGTGAATAAAATAAAGTCAACAGTAGGAATGTTATAAAGTGAAAAGGTTTTCCTCTTCCAGGCTCACAAGGTTGCTGGCTGAGAAAATCACACACATTCTGCTTTGCCACCCCGACACATGTGCCCCCCATATTATTAAGATAAAATTCTTACACCTGAGACTCAGAGTTAGCACTCTGAAGCTATGAAAGTCAGCAGCACCCCATAAAGGAACTGTTTAAAAAGTTGAAAAAGTGATCAGATTTCGACTAGAGATATGAATGAAGCTGATCTGGATAGGAATAAGGTAGATCAGAATACAGGGTAAAGGGTGATATCACCCATATTTTAAAACTTCAACTTCAGTGTGAGACTAAAGGCAGAGATGTTTAAAATTGATGCAAAATTTATATTTTGGGTAGTGCATTTCCCAACTTAACTTATATGGTCAGTTTAGTTGAACACCATAAGTACATGGAATCTTGAATAAGGCATGAGGTTCTGTTGGTTTGTCCAGCTTAGTGTGATGCCCCAATGTATCTCAGAGTAATTTTGGCAGTGAATAAAGAAGTATTTGCAAAGTCCCCTTGGGGGAATGGGGAGAAAG
Organism: Myrmecophaga tridactyla; assembly: GCA_004026745.1. Taxonomy (NCBI): domain Eukaryota; kingdom Metazoa; phylum Chordata; class Mammalia; order Pilosa; family Myrmecophagidae; genus Myrmecophaga; species Myrmecophaga tridactyla. The sequence continues at coordinate 5,377 of PVIY010058171.1, read as the reverse complement.
GAGGAAATATTCAACTTCCCCTTTTGGAGTACTTCCAATATTCTCGCAAGCAGTGGGAACAACCAAATCAATAGGCTGAGCCCTCGATCCTGGGGTTCACCCCTATGAAACTTATTCCTGTAAAGGATAGGCTAAGCCTACTTAAAATTAAGCCTAATTGTCACCCCCAGAGAACCTATTTTATTGCTCACATGTGGCCTCTCTCTAAGCCAACACAGCATGTGAACTCACTGCCTTCCCCCACTATATGTGGGACATGAGTTCCAGGAGTGTAAATCTCTCCCTGACAACGTGGGACAGAACTCTTGGGATGAGCCAGGACTAACGTTTCAGTCTCTGAGAGATTTCAAACAGAGGTGAGAGGGTATCCTGAAGATTATTCTGATGAATTATATAGATATCTCTTTTTAATTTATGGCTAATTGGAGTGGGTGGAGGGATGTACCTGAAACTGTTGAGCTGTGTTCCAGTATAAACAACTGTATATAGACAATTGTATAAAGACATAATGTTTACAATGTGACTGATTATGAAAAGCTTGTGTCTGATGCTACTTTTATCCAGGGTATGGATACATGAGTAAAAAAGTGTGGATAAAATAAATAAATAAATAATAGTGGGGACAAAGGTTAAATAAATTGGATAGACGGAAATACTGGTGGTCAGTGAGAGGGAGGGGTTAAAAAAAAGATAAAGTTCTTAGAAAATTATTTTTAAGGCCAGATAATATTCCAATGCAGTGGCGTTTCCTCATATAAATCCAGGTTCTGCCATTTCCAAGCCTGGAGAAATTAACTGACAACACCTGCCTCGGGGAGCGGTCACAGATCACCTGGACATAGACTCTGAGGTGCTCAATAAACGAGATGACCCTCGTCACTGCATCCCACCGCTGAGCACCAACTGTGCTCGTGGCTGTGGAGTGCTCAGGGGCCAGCACCTGGCACACCGAGTTTCATACCTTCCTGCTGAAGAGAAAGTGTGGGATCCCAGGTAAGCCTCTTCCTAAAGCTCTCAGTACAATGCCAAATTGCTTTCCAAAGGAATTATATCAATTTCACTCCTATATGACCATAATGTCAACTTCTACCATACCCCAACCATTACTTTATTTTTCATGCATCTAAAAAATGATGGCGCACAGTTTTAATGTATATTTCTTTGAAATTTATAATCGAAATTTCCTTTTTTTCAAGTTCTTTACTTATTTATCCAAAGTCTTATCTTTTGAAATGATGTTTTAAATATATCTATTTGTATAAGCCTATTATATCTAAAGTAACATTTTGTCTACTGTATTTGTAGTAAACTTAATTGGTTGTTGAGTAGTACAGATTTTTTAAAACCTAGTACCATATGTATAAAACTTCACTTCATCATTTGCATTCTATAATTTCAACCTATCAAGCTGTTTTTTATTTTTATTCTTTTGATCTTCTAAAATATTAACTATCGTTTCCCACTCTGTCACCTACACATTTTATAAGCATACCTTCTTTTTCTTCAGCCAAGTCGGTGACTAAATTTTTCAACAGTCCTTTTGCATGCTATTAAATCTATCTCCAAGCTAAAATTAAATAATAGAGATTAGACGAAAACAGGGGTTGGGGGGAAGGATGAGAGCACAATACTCTAAAAGCAATTATTGACACTGAGCTATACACCTAAAATGGCTAAGATGGCAAATTTTATGTTACATGTTGCCACAATTTAAAAAAAAGTTAGATAACATATACAAAACACCTTTTAAGGCCAACACATGATGCCAACTCCTATTACACCATTTTGAATGAAGTTCCTCAATAGGCTAAGAATCCACCTAAAATTCTAAAAAAAAAGTTCTGGGTTGACAGTTGGCACTGTATTTTTGAAGTGTCAATTTTTATATTTTTAGGTAATTCATTTCAAAGTCATCAAACAACTGAGTGATAACTTTATTTTCTAATACTAATAATTCACCCTAATCAGCCCTATTTACAATTAGTCTTGCAATCTCAAAATGTGGGAAGTAATGATAACATGATCGTCATCTTCACAATAACAACAGGTACGGTCCCAGAAGCGCACAGCTAGCCCACCCTCGCCATGAGGCAGCTCACTCCTCTTCACGTGAGCCCAGTGGGGCTCACAGCTGTGAGGGGGCAGAGCCCAGCACGGTCCATGCCCTCAGCCAGCACTCAGTAGGGCCCTCAGCCAGCACACAGTAGGACCCTCAGCCAGCGCTCGGTAGGGCCCTCAGCCAGCACTCGGAAAGAACCTGAGCCAGCAAACAGCAAGGCCCTCAGCCAGCATGCAGTAGAACCCTTAGCCAGCACTCAGTAGGACCCTTAGTCAGCACTCAGTAGGACCCTCAGCCACTGCTTGGTAGGACCCTCAGCCACCAATAAGACCCTCAGCCCGTGCTCAAGGGGACCCTCAGCCAATGAGCGCTCAGCAGGGCCCTCAGCTAGCGCTCAGGAGGGCTCTCAGCCAACGAGTGCTCACTAAGGCCCTTAGCCAGTGCTCAGTAGGACCCTCAGCCAGCACTAAGACCCTCAGCCCGTGCTCAGGAGGGCCCTCACAGCTGTAACTACAGGACCACCCATATCCAGAGATACAAATCTGTAGGAAGTACAGAACGGAGGATCTCATGGTTCCTAATGAGAGCCCTCCTCTGGCTGAGGTTTTGCATGTTTTAAACTCTATTTGGACAGGCTTTTTTAACACACAAAAATTAAATATGCCATTTATTCTTATCCGTTTTGAGAGCTAAGTATCAGTGAACCCTAAAAGCACTGCCTGTGACAAACTGCTCCTTCAAAATGGAAAGAAAGCTCAAATGTATGTGAAATAGTCTATCTTGAAAGTTGTGCATAAAATCAGCTGCTAAACAGGAAACTTTATTTTATAAAAATAAATAATATCACTCCACCAAATAAACTGTCCCATACTTATTAACAGCAAAATTCCAGACATCTGTAAAATTTTTATACCTCCCACTTCTTCAGACTAACCTCCTTCATGAAGTATTCAGCTCAAAGCTAATCCAGCACAAGCTGGGAGTGGGTATTGTGTAAACAGCAAGTCAATATACCACATTCTAGAAGAGACAGCATAATCAAGTCTAGCCTGAAAGATTTGGAACTTTTACTCACTTTAAAACAGCTGTGATATCCACACAGGGCTTGTTAAAGATGAGGAAGTTCCCCCATTATCTGCCATTTCTGCAGAGGGAGATTTTAAATACAGTTATATTATTCTTCATACTAAAATCTTAAATTTCAGAAATTCCTGTTGAGCTTCCCCAAAAAGGACTTACAGAATTCTGACTTCATATTTTGCCCTAATACTAAAAAGAAAATAAAACATTAATAGTCTTCAGATACATTTCAAATAATTATACTGAATCACTGAAAGTTATTAAAAAAGAAATCCAAATTTTGAGACAAAAGAAAATGATCATTTAAAAGACCAAAGGAAATTACTCAAAACTGAGTCCACTTGAACTGTCCTTATCAAGAAGGTTGCTCCCACAGACACCCGTGGGTACCTGAGGCACCAGGACAACAACTCAGATGAGACTGACCGGAAGGGGTGATTTCCTAACACCAGCGCCTCGCACTGGCTCAGACACTAAGACCAGGAGGCCCTGCACCTCCAGCACCTTGGCTGCACCTGGCGCAGCAGTGAGGGCCTGGGTGTCACCTGCTGCTCACGCCGCCAGCTGCAAGGCAGAGGAGCAGATCCCTAACGATTTCAGTCAACACAGCAAGGCTGAGCTTCTGAGGGATGGCTCCCAGCGCCCTCTGCTCTGCCCCAGCAGTGCTCAAGCCATGTGTACTCGTGTACTCACGTGCTGGTGCCCTTGCTCCTGACCTCTGACCCCAGCTTCTGAGAGTTCTGCTGTTCTGAAACTCCCCGGGCACCTGCTGATGCGCCTCAATATCTCAAAGCACTCCTACCCTAACTCTCACCTTCAGTGAAGTTAAGGCGTGGCCCGTGGTCAAGTCATGTCAGAATTCCCTGAGGAGCTTCTCTAAAAAGCAGTTTCTCGGTCCCCACCCCAGACCTATAGAATCAGAATCTCCGAGATGCATTTTAATAAGCACTTCAATGACACGACTCCTAACACATAAGAACAGTTCCTGAAGTTCACAAAGCAACACCACTACCTCACTCTTTTCTTCTGACAAGACAGGCCAGTAAAAATGAACAAATGGACGGCCAATAATTTTTCCTTTCCTCGATAAAATATTTATAGCTTGTTACTAGTTCTTCAAAGGAGTCATTTTAACACAGCCAACATTAATATATCTCCTATCTGCCTCAAAGAGAAGAGAGTATCAGTGATTATATTACTTTTACTCTCCGATAAAATGAATGACCATCTCAAACGATTTATGAAATGATAATTTTACTATTTATGAACATGTTCATAGCTTTATCTCTTGCCCTACTGCTACAATTTCAAAAACTCAAATAAAAATCAACCTAAAAATTTCAATCAGGAAAATACAGAAAAAGAACTGAAGCCCTGGGTATGTACTAGTGCCCTACAATGGCACCTTTGTCTTCATCAAGTTAAGTACCAGACTCCCCAGTACACTAATATTAAAAATTAGGGAAACCAGTCCTAATGTCACCTGAATTTCAGTCATTCAAAGATATAAATCAGGTGACTTACAAAGAACATGCTATGATGAAGGGAAAAAACCATTACCAAAACAAAAAGAACAGTCTTTACTGTTATTAACATAAGGGTTCTGTTTTATAACGAAAATAAACAAGGTGCCAAAAAAAGAGCTCATCGTTTTTAACTAAGCTATTTAAAGCATCAATGCTCTAGCCAAAGTCTGCAAATTCTTTTTTTCCCCATTGCAATGCAGATGTAAATTTTGAAACACAACTAATCAGTACAAATGATTCACTTATTTGGGAAGGGATCATGAACCTCTAAAATCTGAGGAAATTACTGTAAACTTCTCCCGGAAAAAGATGAAGCCTTCTGTGCCCTCTCAGGGAGCACACCCTCTCAGGGAGCACACCCTCCCCTGCCGAGGCACGGCTCTGCACGCCGCCCTGTCCTCTCTACCCGCGGGGCGTGTCTGCACTCGAGGAGACGAGGGTTAGGAGGAGCCCACGCAGGCTGCGGGACCCGGAGCGCACCTTCTCCGCGATGCTGTACAGCACCTCGTCCATCTTCATGCAGGTGGGGTCCCAGTCGTGCCCGAAGCGGATGACGACGACGCGGTCCTCCTCGGACAGGATGGCCTGGTCCACCTGCCAGCCATTGTGCAGGTGCGGGAGCATGTACGACATCCTGAGGCTGCGGCACCTGGCGCTCACCTGCGGGCGGCAGGCCGCGTCGCCACCCTGCCGGCTCGGGCCCGGGCCCCAG
>PVIY010058170.1:0-12563 GCA_004026745.1 Myrmecophaga tridactyla | reverse complement strand
GGACCTCTCTGTGGACCTCTCTGTAGGACCTCTCTGTGCGACCTTGCTGTGGACCTCGCCATGGACCTCTCTCAGGTGGCTTGGCAGCTAGTGCCGATGTACTGCACATCCCTGTGGACCACGTCCCCTGAGCCCCAGGGTAGATTCTCAGTGAGTGCCCGGCATGGCTCTCCAGTGAAGCTCTCCAGCACCCCGTGAGCCTCAGCTGCTTCCTCTCCAGCAAAGTCTGCATCTGAACCTCGGGTGAGAGGTCTCTGCCAGAGTTGTCCTTCCTCAGCTCTAGGGGCCACAGCTATGCCGTAGATGTGCTAGTCCGACACCTTAGAGGGTCTGTGGGTTTTGTTCTGTTTTGTTTCGGATTTTATTCCTTTAGTTACCAATCCCCTATTACTCTAATACCCCGTTATAGTTCATTTTTATTTTTATATTAAACCTTCTCTGGTAAAATTCATGTGTGTATTTTTGTCCTGTTGGCTGGACGCTGACTGATACAAGTTGATTCAACTTTCTTTGCTATCACTTATGGTGAACCTCTGAACATTTTTGTATGTGTCTCCTGTGCACATTTTTGTTTCTGTTTTAGTTTTTTTGTATATGCCCAGGAATGTAATTTTATAACCATGAAGTGTGCCAAGACTAAACTTTATAAAGTAATTCTAAATTGTCATCATTACTAGCAGTGTATGAGGGAACCCATTGTTACAAACTCTCTCCCTCCTTTTGTATTGGCTAATTCTCAATTTTTGTCAATCAAAGGGCAGAAAATGACATCTCACTGTGGTTTTGATTTGCATTTTCCAATTAAGAACAAAGTTGAACAACTCTTCATGTTTTTTATTCATCATATGCTTTATTTCTCTTTCAATCTTGCTGCTCATGTCTTTTGCTTAGTTTTCTATTGAGTGGTTTGCCTTTTTTTCACTTTGGTTATAGATGTTCTTTACATATTGGTCATTTTTTAACTTTGTCACACTCATGTCAGGTATCTTTGTCTGGTTGGTATATTAAAAACAACTTTTAAAAGGAGAATTTCTAAGAACGAATGTTTGCATTTTAATCCAGTCAAATGTATCAAACTTATTTTACGACTAACATATTTGGGTCTTGTATAAGGAATTCTTATCTATTGTAAAGTCAGAAATATTTTCTCCTTTTTTTTTTTTTTTTTACAATTTCATGGTTGACATTTACATCCAAAAGGAGTTGTATTTGTGTATTGTGTGAGGTAGCAATCCCATTTAATTTTTCTATGTAAAGAATTATTTTCTTCAGATCTGTTTTGCCTGCTTTTTTACAGCAATCTCTTTTGTCATATATGAAATGTGAAAATTCTCTCTATGAGTGAATCTTTTCTGTGCTCTCCACTCTGCTCCCAAATGGACCTGACCCCTATCTAAGTCTTAGAGTCAGGATGGTGAATGCTCAGACCTGAGGAAAAAGGGGCATTTACAGTTACTAAGACTCTACCAAGCATTGGATTTGGCAACTTGCATGCATTTTATCCTTTGAAACTGGCAATATCCTCTGCATTGTACATCATTGTCCATATCTTACATAGGAGGAAACTGAAGCTCAAGGAAGTTAAATGAATTCCATAATCTTGTGCAGCTTGTAAGTGTTGGAGGCTAAGATATGAATCCAAATGCTGTGTTCTTTCCACCGTTCTATATTGGTTTCCTAAATCTTCCAAATTAAATTAATGCAGTCTTTAGGAACTGGAAAGGGAGTAAGGTGATTGTAAGAATAGCTCTGTAATTTAATTTAGGTTTCTCTTCTGCTTGGAAGACAGACTTTGGAACACATAATCGAGATGAAATATGAGAGCATTTGTAGGCTTGTCCTTGGCAGTCAGATAATGGGCCTTGGGCCCTTAGCTCACTCCACCATCTACCAGCTGGTGGGGATGGACACACTCACAGTCCCACGCCTCTAGACCTTGTTCTCATTGTCCAAGGGACTGGGTAAGGTGGCGCCCATGGCAACATGCTGGAGTGGCAACAGCAATGGACTTGAAACCAGAAAGACCACAGTCCAAATCTTGGCAGTGCCATTTACATCGCACACATCCCTCTCTGAGCCTTAAGTTCCATGTCTGTAAAACAGGGAAAATAAACCCAACCTCATATGGCTGTTGTGAGAACTGGAAATATCTATTAAATGTCTAGCACAGTGATTGACACCTATTTAGCAAATGAGTAGACAAAAGCTCTTTTCTTTCCTTTGCTAGTGGCTGAGATGAGCGTACTCAGAGTCTTCTTTCAGGCTGCTCTTATAGCTCCTTCTCACTTCTACCATTTTTGCAAAAATACTTTGTCCTATAAGGGTTTTTATTTTGCCAGTGAGGATTTCAGCTTTCCTTGGGATCCTGACCACTAAGAACAGTGCTCATTACTCTAACCACAAAAGTAGTCAGACACTTATGGTCTTCCCTGGAGGTCCTCAAATGAGAAATGGTCCTGTGCAGGACAGGATGTACTCTGTAGCAGCCATATGGCATGGGCTTTTGGACTATATGACATTTGCCTTCACGCTTTCAGAACTGTGTATTTCAGAGGAAGGTCAGAGCAGACGTCTGAGCAGATAAGGACCCCTGAAGTCAATTAACCCAACCCATTTAATGTCTGATGGGGAAGCTAAGACCCAGTGAGAGCAAAGCGGTCTCCTGAGGCCATATTGTGACCCAGGAGAGAGCTGGTACTAGGACTAAGACCCTTACCTGATCAGCTGCTCCCATTATCCCATGCTGTCTCTCAAAATCCCCACTAAAAATGTGAGAACAACCCCTTGTTAAAAATCATACACTCTATTCCTTTACCATCTAGATACCACTTTGATTTTTAGCTTCAATAAGAGTGGTTACTCAAAGATTTAATGGGCTTGAAACAGCAACTACATGTCCTAAGCAATAGTCAATACCTGCAAAGCCAGTAGCAGGCACTGATTGCTTTATAAATCTTAACTCATTTACTTCTCACACATTAATTTTTGTTATTCCCATTTCTTAGATGAGCAAGCTGAGGCATTGAGATATTATGCAACTCAACCAAATTCACTTGATTGCAGAGCTTATAGTCTCAACAATTCTGATATAGTGCCTTATTTGCTCTGATGAAAAAGAACTGACCAACTTTATATTAATAAAATGGTGCTCAAGAGGTTAACTTTCCAAAAAAAAGAAAGCAACGACTTGCAGGAAGTTCTTGGAATTAGTTAAAACATCATTGTTCTGACTTTGTATTTGTCTCTAAGTGGGAGTTCCCCAGCAATTGGCTCAGATAACACATTGGACGGCTATGCAGAGAAAGAGTTTGGGAACTTTCTCAGGTGAATATCTTAGTGTAGGCAGTATTGAAAATGTGTCCTAAGTCACAAAGATGCAAGCTTATAAATATCCAATTATAAGATTTAATCACAGAAATATACATGGTAAGATAATTTCATTGAAAAATTAGTATGCATATAAGTATAACTCACATATATACTATAATTGTATGTCATATAAGTTGGAGTGCCTCCTTTTCATAACAGAATACATTACCTGAGACTTCACAGTTATGTGGTCTCAAAGGAAAGCAGTAATGACATTCAAACAGTAATGACATTTATAAAATTAATTTATAAATATCTTTCTCAACTTAACACTAACATCTATTTCCTTATGCATGGTTTTAACACTTATCAGTCTTATGCTATGTTTTCGGTATTAAGGTATTTATTGTAAACAGCCAATCATATGGTAAAAATCAATTGCAAAGTGAGATGACCATTTTGTAAAACATGCAAGAGTTCATGAAGTTAATAAAAGTAATATTAGATATTGTTTGGATCACATACAAAGCTCTTACCAAATCAGTAACTAACAGAGTCTGATAAAGAGAAAATAAAGTAAGATGCTGATAGGATAGGTGTTCAAATGAGAGTGATTTCAACATCAAAGCCCCTTGTGGAAATTAAAGAAATCCTGGAGATTTTTTGCCAAAATATTGTAATATCCTTTTTCATGTTGCTATGAAATCCAAATGTGAATTGAAAAATTTCATAGTATGCTATCATACAATGTTGCAGAATGAAAACTATACCTCCTCAAATTCTAAGATTTATCGTGTTGTTACAGATATAGCCTAAATTTGCTTAAATGTAAGATTAAGAACATAGTCTTATTTTTGTTTTATTTTTAAGATAATCACAATGAAAATTTATGTTCTATAATATATACCTTAAAATGATCTCCATATGTTATGTTTAAATTTTGTCTTTTTGTAAAACCATTATCCTTGGTTAGTGAATACCCCTAGTGTCTATATAAATATAGACTGTATAAGTTATGACAACTTTTAGGAGAGAGGAATGCAATTATCAATTAAATTAATAAGCCTATTAGGTGTCTACTGGAACAGCCCGTGCCAGAAACCCAACCATCTGACTATCTCCTATTGAGAGCGTAACTCTTCGGTAACCTCACTGATGGGTGTTCAGACAAACCTTAAGAAATAAGCACAAGGGTCTCAGGTTCCTCCAGACAAACAAGAAGAGTTCTCAGTCCTGTACACAAGATCAAGTGGCTCCCAGTTCTAACAAGCCGTTCAAAGTTAAGATTCTCAGCTGAGGAGTCAGGAGCAATACAGAAGGAGCAGCTTACTGCACATGTTAGTCACCTGTGCATCATTTTATGCAGAGAAAAGTTCTATTGCTGTAGGAAATTATGGTCCTTCCACAAGAGAAGGAAGAGCGTTACACAATGAAAGGCTCATGCAAGAGTGAAGTGCCAGGTTGCCGCATCTGCTCCACGGAAGGTATCTGCACATTCATTGCAAAGCATGGCACATGCTAGCTATTGTTTCCAAAGCCTGAGATGCGGAGAATGCACTTCTGGTTCCTGCTCACACCTCCTCTGGCTTATATTAATTTGTGGTATTGCCCTTAAGAAGTTGTCACACATGGAGAAGAGTAAACCCACAGTGCAAGGATTGCCTGTGAGAAGCCCCAAGGAGAGGGGACTGGGAATGACTTAAAGACATAAGGTGACATGGAGCCAAATTGTGGATATTTTAAGTAAAGGAAATATTTATTTCCTCCGTAAGATTATAAATGTTTGGCCAACACTTGCTGATCACTTTAGAACAAATGAGGAGTGTGGGTGCAAAGCTGAAGTGACCAGCGTGGCTTCACACTTTTGAGAGTGTGAGAGGGCATGGTTAATGGTGACTGTGGGACAAAAGGCACAACTGTGGTTGCCTTGGGCAAACTAGAAGTTCCGTACACTCCAGGGATAGCTGATGCCAGAGGGAGGAAATCACATAAATATTTATGGTTCTTATTAGTATAATTTATAACTACTGTTGATATAATATAAATGCAAATATAATGAGACATTACAGGAATTGGCTCACACAGCTGTGGGTAAGTCTGCATCTGTAGGGTGGTCTGTTTTTGTGAACACCGATGATGGCTTTGATGAATTTCCCAGGAGAAGGTGGGCAGTTAACGTAGAGATGGAAATTATTTCTTCTCTCTTTAAGGTCTTCGATTGATTGGATGAGGACTTTGTTCAATCTCCTTAGTTATAGTTAGCTATAGATAGAATCAATATACTGATGATTAAAGTCCATGAAATACCCTCACAATAACCATCAGGTCAGAGTTTGCTTGACCACATCACTGGACATCCTAATTTAGTCAAGTTGACACATGAACTTAACCATCACAAAGACCTCTTGTGAGATTTGTAAAGCTTATAAATAAGTTTCAAATTACCTGGCGCATAGTAGGTGTGGTCGTAGGGATCAGAGACTCCCACTACCACACAATGAACTGGGATCTGGCTTTGCGAAAGGCCACCTGGAAGTCTCCATGTGTGGGGACATTAGCTCCTGCAGAACGCACCTTGACATGACAAGTGGGAGGTGGGAAGGAAAGGGCAGACCACGTCTCCCTCCATTCTCCCCTCGGCAGATAAACTGAGGTGCACTTTCCCCAGCCTTCCAGAGCTGGCCTCCTGGACAACCTCCAATGTTTACAACAACTCATGGGGAACATGGCTGGCATGCTCTGTGTCTTCCTTAATTCTTCTCCCCTTCTGCTCTCATTCTTACTGCTCCAGCCTTGCACCTCCAAATAAAGTGTCTGCACTCTCTTCCTTGCCTTCATCTCTTCTTTCTAGAGGAATTGGACTAATAGAGAGCCCATCCAAGGTGACAACGAAGGCTAGAACTCAGGCCTTTTAATTCCAAATCTCAAGCTATTCACTCATCAAAATTTTATAGGAGTCTTTGATATGCAGGTATTGCCAGGCCTTTTGGGGTTACTGAGTTGAACAAGAAATGCCCTGAAATCAAAGGATGCACAGACTGTGGAGGAGGGATGACCACATACTGCAGAAGGATGAAGAGACATGAAAGGATGACCTTCTTGTCTCTAATAAATGGTTTATATGCATTGCAACTGATTTCAAGCTACCAAGTTCGAGAATATCCCAATAATGATTAGGAAATGCAATATATATGAACAAAATATAAATAACTGACAACTAAACATAAACAGGAATGATATGGTGTGTAAGTGAGGAGTCATAGAATGCCAAAGACCAAAGGCATTTGATACTGTTCATAAAGATTCCTGAGATTTTCTGAGTTTATATGGAGGAAATGTCCTGGGCTCTGGTTTACACACAGGGAGGGAAAAGTAGACCCTATCCTCAGCAAAGCACTGCAGACTTTTTATGCCTCAAGATTTGTAAGATCCAAGAACCACCTCTCTCCCATTCCTACAGAAAAGGCAAAAGTAGTTTCTCTTAGTGTCTTTTATTGTCAAATATCTGTTCTAATTACCTCGTAACTTGAGGGTGTGATGTATCACCATGCTGTGATCTTAGGGTTCTGATAGAATTCAACCTAGGCTGGAAACACTGGCCCTTACTTCTTCTGTTTTATCTTCAGAAGAAGGAGCAAAATAGGCATGCTTAAAAAGAAAGTTCACTTGGACAGGCCATGGTGGCTCAGCAGGCAGAGTTCCTGCCTGCCATGCTGGAGACCCGGGTTTGATTCCTGGGGCCTGCCCATGCCAAAAAAAAAAAAAAAGAAGTCTACTTTCATCGTGGTTAAAACAATCTAGCCAATGATATTATTTGTTTAGTCAGTTTTACTTATTTATGGGCTAGGGTACTTTGAATATCTGAAGATGGCACTGGAGAGAAGTTAGGGCTTTGGAATTAGATGGGATAAGGTTTAAGTCTAGTGTCTGTCTGGATGGTATATTTAATCTCGGGGGCCTTAGTTTTCACATCTATAAAATATGTATAGTAATATCAAAAACCTAATTGTCATAATGACTGGATAAGATAATCATGGTGAATCCCAGCCCTTTTAGCTGGTGTGTGAGGCTGCCTAACTCATTCATTTTCTCTGCCTCATTTTAGCCACCTGTGAAATGGGAATTGTACTAACTTACAACATAAGGTTATTATGATTTCACTTGTGCAGTAAATTTGGAAAATGTTTGCAACAAATAGGAGATGTCACGAATGCTTTTTATTTATTTATTTATTATGCTGGGTGGCTGGGATCACATTTCATTCTTTTTCCACGTGAATATACTGTTATTGCAGCACCGTTTGATGATCTCTGTGTGTGTGTGTGTGTGTGTGTGTGTGTGTGTGTGTGTGACGTGCATGGGTCAGGAACTGAACCTGGGTCTCCCGCATGCAGGCAAGAATTTTCCTGCTGAACCACCCTCACGCCCCCTTAATGCGCTTTTTTTGTTTTCCTTAATGCTCTTTTGAACTGTGATACAAAGCTCACCATTTAATTAGCATTAACTTTCACATGGATGGTGGTTATATTTTCTCACTTCAAATAAGTCCCTGAGGCCAACACTTGGCTTTACCTGTCTGATAAATATATAGTGGCTTTTACCACTATATGCAGCCCATGGTCAGAAAAATCTCAGGTGGGGAAGTGTAAGGTTGCAGAGAATAGAGCTGTGGAACCAGCATGAGGTACACTCTACAGACATAATAGTAAAAGTAGCAAGATATTGATGCAACAAAAGGAGAGGAATTGATAGAACAAAAGAAGTAAGCACAGATATATTCTTATATATAATTTAATGTATGTAAATATACATACAAATGTATATTTGTATACCACAAATCTACTGAGAAGGCAAACATTTAATAAATGGCTTTGCACCAAAAAAAGTTATCTTTTAGAACATACTCAAATTAGGATACATCTAATGAAAAATCGTAGCAAAAGAATGCCTGAGAATTGCCAGAATTGAATGAGGACAAGTTAAAAAGTACCACTGAGTCCTGAGCATGATAAATGCCAAACAAATCCACACCTAGACGCATCACAATGAAACTGTAGAATATCAAGAAAAAAGTTAATACCTCACACACTGAAATGGATTAAAGTTAGAATTCATAAAAATTAAGGAAAGGTTATTATTGAAATCTCTCAATGCAGAAATACGTCAGAAATGTAGCAGGGGTAAGATACTACTTACATGGTAAGGAACTGATAAGCTAAACTTAATAGTAAAAAGTAAAATAAAAGATAAACAGTAAACTAGGAAAATAATTGCAACAAATAAGACAAAGGGTTAATAAAATTTTTATTATTTAAAGAACTGGTGAGATATGGTTAGGGAAATCAGCAAAGGGCATGGACAAAAAATTAATGGAAAAATTAAGAAGTGGCCAATAATTATATAACAGCGTATGAAAAATTTTTCAGTAAATTTGTGAAAATAGATGAAAAATCTCAATCTTAGAAATAATCAGAGCAATGCCAATGTTTTTTACCCAGTAATTTAGCAAAAGTGAAAAATGATAATACTGCTTAAACTGGCAAGGGTACAATGATAAGGCTATTTACACATATTTTAAGTACAAATAATAATGTAAACTGGCAAAACTCTTCCAGAAAGCAATTTGGAGCTAAATTTCAAATGCTCAATAATTTAAATTATTCGAACGGTTACTGCAGTTTCATTCTCATGTACATATCTTAAGGGAAAATATAGTTACAGACTAGAAGGCAATTACATAATTTTTCTCATATTTTTACTACTATTTTTAAATGCAGAGAAGTACAAAGAATAATATGAGAGACAATAAAGTATTCATCACTCAAGATGGAAGATGGTAAATAATAGGGGGCAATAGCCAGTGTCCTTGTTTTGCTCCTGATTTTATTGGAAATGCTATGAAAGTTTCAGTCAATATAATACTGGTTTTCACAGGTGCTCAGGTTAAAGAAGTTCCTTTCCATTTCTTATTCGCTTAAAATTATTTCTATTTGATTAGTTTTTTTTAGCCTTAATGATAATGGAATTTTGTCAAATGTTTTATTTCCTGCAAGGACAAAGATAATCATACATATTTAAATCCATTATGCACTAAATTTAATTAATATTTTTTCTGATATTTAACCATCCTTAGAGTCCCAAGATAAACCTATTTAATTACAATGATTTTTTAATGTTTTTGTGATGCATAGTCTGGGAATCGAACCCAGGTCTCCCGCATGGAAGGTAAGCATTCTACCACTGAACCACCTGTACAATGCATTATTACAAAATAAATTGCTGGACCCAATTTGTTTACACCTGAATTTTTACAACTATATTCATTAGTGCCATTGGTATATAATCTTGTTTTCTCATTACACCCTTGTCCAGTCTTTGGCTGAGGTAATGCAGATTTTATAATAAAACTACAAAAAATGGATAGCGTAACTTTCCCTCTCTTTATATGATGCATAAATATTGAATTTTATCAGATGATGTTTCTGCATTTAATTAGGATTATTGTATTGTTTTTCTTCTTATTTCTGTCAGTATGGTGGATTATATTGTTTGGTTTTCTAATGTCCATTTAGCTTTTTACTCTCAGGATAAGTCCCATTTGGCTATGATGTATTACCTTTTGTAAATATTGTTGAATACAATTTGTTTAAATTCTGTTTCCAAATCTTGCATTTATGTTCATGATGCAGAATTAACATGCAGTTTTCTTCTCTTGTAATAACTTTGTCTGGTTTTGGTATCAGGGTATGATCGCTGATAGAATGAGGTGGGAACATGTCCTTTCTCTACACTTTTTTGGAAGGGTTTTTAAAATTGGTACTATTTCTCCTATTAATGTTTGGTAGGGTTTGCCAGTGAAGCCATCTGCACATGAAGTTTTCATTTTGGGAAGTTGTAAACTACAGATTCAATTTCTTTGCTAGATACAGGGCTCTTCAGGCTGTCTGCTTCTTTTTGAGTGAGTTTTGGTGGATTGTATCTTCTAAGGTTTTTGCCCAGTTCATTAAAGTCAGATTTATTGGTATACGTTTGTTCATAATATTGCCTTATTTTTCTTTTAATACACGTGGAACCTTTACTCTCTCTCCTTGATACTGGTCATTTGAGTCTTTTCTGTTGTTTTCCTGATCAGCCTGGCTGGAAGTTTATTCAATTTTTTTGTCTTCTCAAGAACCAGAGGATTTTTCGTCTCTAAAAGTTTGATTCAAGTCTTTTGAGTATCTTCATGTCCTTCCTAAACATCCTTATATTTTCCTCTATGACAGGGTTGGAAAATTATAGTCTGTAGGCCAAATTTGTTCTATGGCCTGTTTTTTTGGTACTATTTTGACCTAAGAATGGCTTTTATATCTTTGAAAACACTGTGTGTGCATGCTGTCTGCATGTCTTTGTGTGTGCATGTGTGTGTACAGAATAAGCAGCAGAGACCATGCATTGCCCTCCAAGTCTAAAATATTTATTTTATGGCACTGTTTTAGTTGGCTTACTCTTGTTTGACATTCTTGAACATATATAGTAATAACAACTGTTTTAATAATAACTTTTAATATCCTTGTCTACTATTTTGTCATTTTTGCCAATTCTGAATCACTTTGATTGATTGACTTTGCTTTTCATTATGGGTCATATTTTCCTGCTTCTTTGCATGTCTGGTAAGTTTTTGTTAAATGCCACAGATTGTGAATTCTATCTTTTTGGGTGCTAGATATTTTTGCATTAAAAAAAAAACATAGTCTTGAATTTTGCTGGGACACATTTAAGTTACACAGAAAGAGTTTGGGCCTTTCCATTCTTGCTTGGAAGCTTTGGGCAACAGCAAGGTGGTATTTGGTCTGAGGCTGCTTTTTCTCCATTGCTGGGTTTATGCCTTCTGAGAACTCTACCAGGTGTCCATGCATTAAAAAGTCTTTCCATGCTGGCTGGTGGGAGCTCTAATTCCCAGACATACATTGGATTGTCCGCCTGCTTCTTGCTACCATAGTTCTGTTGCCAGACTCAGATAATTCCCCGCAGTCAGGACTTGACCGGGACTGAGCTGGAGTGGCAGAGAAGACTCTGTTCACCTGGAGCCCCCTCTCTCTGCAACGGTTCCTCCTGCCCCTACTTTGGCCTCGCCGAACTCCCGAGACCTTCTCAACTCAGGGACACCACTGGCCCCCCCTGGCCCCCTGCTCCCTGAGCTAAGGCTTGGAAACATTCCCCTGGCAGTGAGCTGGGGCAGCCGTAGGGGTCACAACATCTGCATTCCCTCTCTCATGCCCTCTCTCTGGAATCACCATTCTGCACTGCGCACCTCCAATATCTGAAAACCACTCTTATAGACAGGTTTTTTTGTTTGTTTGTTTGACTTGTTTAAGTGGGTGGATGAACCAAGTCCCTGCTATTCCAAATTGGGTGGAAGCAGAAGTGCTACCTCTTTTTTGCAGTGATTATACAGCTGTGGATAGTGTAGTCCCTCAAAGTTTTAAAATTCTTATTCCATTGTCTTCAGACATTCATATTATTGATAAGACATCTACTGTCAACCTCACTGTCATTCTCGTGTGGCTAAACTCCCTTTTCTCTCTGGTAGCCTTAAGCATTCCTCTGATTCCTGATGCCCTCACTGTGATGCACCTAAGTGTGGATCTCTTCGAGTTCCTTCTGCTCCGGCTGCAGTGAGCACTTTTATCAAGGAAAGGGTCATGTCTCTGTTCAATTCTGGCCAGTTCCCAGACATTATCTTACCACTGTTGACAGAAGTGTATTTAGAGGTATGCTTCTCAGGCATTAATATGCCTTCATGTCACCTGGAGAGCTTAGTAAAATGCAGACTCCAATGGGGTAGGTAGGTCTGGAGTAAAAGCGAGATTCGGCACCTTTCCCAGACTCCCGGTGTGGCTGCTGCTGCTGGCCCAGGGACATCCTTTGAGCAGGAAGTCTGGGGTGCCCTGTCTTCCATGATTCTTCTCATTGCTGTTGCATTCTCCTTTCTGTCTCTGTGCTGTGTTTGGGATTACTGCTTCCCTATCATGTTCCTATTTACCAATTCTTCCTTCTGCTGTGTCTAGTCTAGCATTTAACTTACTCACGAAATTGCTGATGTCAAAAAATAGATATAATACAAAAATATATATATATATTTATATCCATGATTTCTAATTGGTTCTTGATTTGTATCAAAACATCCCCTCTTTTCTTTATACACAGAAAGCCCTTTTTGTATATCTTTGAGGATCTTAAAATTTACTGATTTAAAAAGCTAATATCTGATT
>PVIY010058169.1:0-11749 GCA_004026745.1 Myrmecophaga tridactyla | reverse complement strand
AAGCCTTTTAAGGAGAACTCAGAGGAGAGAGGCCCCATTCCTGCTTCGGCTGGTGAGCCTCTCCTGTGGAGTTCATCCAGACCCTCCATCGGAGTCGTCGGCTTCGCAGCCTGCCCTGTGGATTTTGGACTCTGCATTCTTGCGGTCGCGTGAGATACTAATATAAATTTTATATTTGCAAGTGTTCCCTGTTGATTCTATTTCTCTAGAGAACCCTAACTAATACAGTAGGTGAACATCATTTTACAAACGAGGAGACAGAGATCAAAGTGCTTCCTGCCTCCTGGCTGTGTGAATTTCTGGCTGTCCTGGTCTCTCTTGTAAACTCATCTGCGTCTCCATCCCCAGCACCTCCTACATTGGCAGCCACCAGTTCAGGAGAAATCAGCTTTCCAGGCAGATCACTGTGGTGCCCATGGGCTCACCCACAGCCCCTCCCCCAAGAGACGTGGCAAGGGGAGAAAGCTGACTGGGAAGAAATGATAATTTCCTGTAAGTCAGTGACGGGATGAGAAATGGTGCTGGAATAAAATAAACCCCATCTCAGACTCCACTTGGATTTGAGCCCAGAAGGCATGGAATGTCGAGACTGGGCTGAGGTGCATGGAAGGGGGAAGGCAGGGGAGAGAGTGGGCGAGAGTGGCAGGGCAGGCGGAGGAATAGGAGGGAGGGGTGGAGAGTGTTCTCTAAGTCAGCAGGACACCTGGAAGCTCCAGGCCCCTGAAGACGCGTGGGAAAGAGCTCTGGTCTCCTCTCTTCAGCTCCGGGAAGCCAGGACTAGGAACCCATCTGAGCCACTGCAGCATCCCGGGACCTAGAATGGTGCCCAATGAAACATGTACACTCAGCAAATGTTGCTGGAATGAATGGATAACATGGAGATAGGAGACCCGATCTTGGAACATTAGACACCATTTTCTCTCTCTGGACCTCTGTCTTGCCATCTGCAAATCTACCTGCCAGGTAGGTTATGAAATTATAAATGTTGGAGAGCATATGGAGAAATTGGGACACTTCTGCACTGCTGGTGGGAATGTGTAATGGTGCAGCCACGATCAAAGAGTTTGGTGGCTCCTTAGAAAACTAAATATCGAGTTGCCCTGTGACGTATTTACCCAAAATAGCTGAAAGCAGTGACATGACTGATGCAGCTCTATTCATGATTGTCAAAAGATGGAAACAATCTAGGTGCCCATCAATGGATGAGTGGATAAACAAAATGTAGTATACACATAAAATGGAATATTATAAAGCAATAAGATGAAATGAGATTCAGAAGCATAAGAAAACACGGGTGAACCTTGAGGATATAATGCTCAGTGAGATTAGCCAGACACAAAAAGGATAGATAAAATAAATTTATGAAAAATTCCAAACAATGCAAAAGAATAATCATATTCTGTATAACTGGGAGCAGGTGAGAGCCCTATGTATATATATTTTAATAACAACAATAAAACAGCAAACAAATAAAAATGACTTAATGTCCCCCAAATGGGGACTGGATACTAAACCCTGCTAAAAGAAAAAAAAGTAAAAATAAATTAACCAATAAATTAATTTTTAAAAAGAGACTTATTTTTACAAACTGTGAGGTCGAAACAGAAAAGGAAGTGTTGCACAAAGCCACACAGCTGCTAAGTGGCCAAGACAGGATTTAACTCAAAGCCAGCCTGACTCCAGATTTTGAAGTCTTAATACTACAGGCATTGCCCTTTCAGATCAAATAACCTACCTGCCATGACAGGTAGCTTAAATTTTACCCTACAGTCTAGTGCTTCTGAAACTTTACTGTACACAGGAATTAGATTTCTGATGCAGCATTTCTAGCCAGCTTCAGGGCTGCTGGTCCACTTTGAATGGCAAGCTCGTGGCTGGTGGGTTGTTGTTTCTTTTTTTGGTGGGGCGGGGTGGGGGACAGGGCATGGTCTGGGAATGGAACCCGGGTCTCCTGCATGAAAGGCAAGCGTTCTACCACTGAACCACACATGTACCCGCTGTATGGGTTTTTAAACAAAGACACGACAATGGGATCAGCCCTTTAGGAGTTCCTCTGGCTGCTATATAGAGGACAGGTTGGAGGGTTTAAGGTTGGAGGTGAGGTGCATAAGCCTTGAAGTACCTTAGAGCTCAAAATGCTTCATGATGCTCTGACCCCCTTTTGGAAACTCCTGGAATGTCGGAGTCTTCCAGAGCCACTCCATACCTCGGGTCTAAAAAAAAAATATCAGCTTAGAGGCAGGTTGTGTTTTAAATGATGCTCTGAGCAGCCTCTCAGTATTCCAGGGACCGTGCTGGATTCAATACATCAAAGGTTGAAGGATCATATAGTCCCATTAGCTGCAAAGTTTAATTTCCCTTCCGGGCTGGTGGTTACAATGAAACTACAGCAGCAATTACAACTTCCCCTGCTCAGATCAATAACCTGATGCCAGGATCAGCCTCATTCTTCAGGAGATTCCGGGCCACCCAAGGCCCATCACCGCCCACCACACACCCTCCTTGCTGGGTGACAAGGGAGAAAGGGTGGGGACACCTTCCAAAATGCCGATTCCGTAGATGGAGAGCCCGAGGCCAAGAGAGGAAGCAACCTCTTTAATTAATGAATCTACCATGCATTTCATCAAGTGTCAGCTCCTCTAGGCCTGGGGGATATGGCTATAAACAAGCAGACATGGCCCTTGTCTTCATGAGAGAGAGAGAGCTGAACAGACAGGTCAGGAAACTAAAGATTGTGACATGTGCTTCTTTGGATGGAGTGGTCAGGGAGGGTGACACGGTGACATTGGAACAGGGCATGAAGGGAGAGAAAGAGGGAACTGTTTGAAGACCTTGGAGAAAAGCATTCCAGGAAGAGGAACCTGCAAGTGCAAAGGCCCTGAGGTGGTAATGAACTTGAGGAAGGAACAGAATAGACAATGGAATAGAGCTTCATTAGTGAGGAGCAGAGGGGCTGAAGACAAGGCCAGGAGGCATGGCAGGAGCCAGACCAGGGCTTTGCATTTCATTCTGGATGCCATGGAGATATAGGGAGGGTTCTCTGCAGGAGAATCAGGGGCAAATCTAACCTAGAACCAAGGTCTCCTAAGCCTCCAGATAAGGGCTGTCTTCTCCCAACCAGATTCTATTTTGCATGAGAATTGGCCAAACTAAAGGACTCTCTTGTCATCGACTCACAGCCACATGATTACAGTGAACAGATATTATCCCCAGGACACAGGTGAACAAGCCAAGACCCAGAACTTCCGTGAAGTCTTCGTGATGTGAACCGGAGTCTTTGAACTCCTCATTCCCTATTCGTTGGTGTGGCCGTTGTTTTCCAAGGATGTCCATTTCCTCATCTGAACCTCACAGCCAGTCTGTGATTCCAGGGTTTGGTGTTTCATTTTGACCAATGTGGAAGTCAATTGCCAGAGCAGCTGCAGTGGTATCAGCAACCACCCCAAGATTGGTTTCAAACAGCTCCTGTCTCCCCACCCTCCCTCCCCTTCTAGGTCCATGCCCAGATAGAGCGCAGCCCCCAACCACACCTCCAGCAGCTTCCGACAAAGACCAGTGCGGCCTCTTTCAAGGTTTCTGTGAGCCTGGGACCAGCTCTCTCCTCCCTCCCCGGCTCCATGCCTTCCACTTTCATTCACTCTTCCTTTCATTCATTTTTTTTTCAATACTGTCATTCTTCCCTTGACTTATTAATAAAACAATGATTAAATTCCTGCTCCAAGCTAGGCAGTGGGAAGCCAATAGTGGAAAGACAAAAAAGACATTGGGTGAAAAAAAAAAAAAGAGGAAGTTTCAGGGGCCAAAGAACACAGAGGAAGGAAGCCAGATTTGAAGTCAAATGATGTTTGGTTTGTTTGGTTTGCACCAGGTACTATGTCCCCTGAGGCTTGATTAGCCAAGCCTCTCCTGCATTGACAACCTCCACCTACTGCTGCTGCAGTCTCCCGGAGGGCAGGACAGCAGGCTCAGCAGGCTTTGGTGCAGCACCTACCTAGGTATCTCATGCAGATGCAGGTGGGCCACATAATTGCAGCACAGTGTCAGTGCTGAAAGCATGCACTCTGGGGCCAGGATTTGACTCCTAGCTCTATCACAAAGCAGCGGTGTGACCTTGGCAAAGTCGTTTAACCTCTCTGTGCAACAGTATGTTCAGCTAAAAAGGGGGCATGGGTGTAGGGACTCCCTTGTGGGGTTTCTGTAAATCTCAGGGATGCAGTGCAGCAGACTCCTCTCACTGTTGTTGGGTTCCTGTGCCACTTGGGCCATCCATGTCTACTCTTCTGAGCCTCACCTTCCCCTTTTGGATGTCCTTGTGGTACCGTACAGCCCAGATGGGGCACAGAGGCTAGAAATAAGGTGGGGCTCCAGCTTCCAACAAGGCTTGGGAGAGAAATGGGAGATAGAGGAAATTCAGGTGGCCCCTCTGCTCAGTTGCTCCTGGATGAATGGAGATTTCCATTGGCAAGATGGGTGGGACCTGAGCTCCAGCCCAGCAGGGCATATCAGGGGGCGAACAGGGACTGGGGAGGGGGATTAGGCAGAGCACACACCACCGACAGCCGAGGTGGTTGTAATAAGACAGGAATGGAGCCATTCTCTGGCCGTGAAATATGGCCCCTGGCCAACGTAAACGCTTTGGAAGAATTAATACACAGAGCACTGATTGGTAGTTCATCTGCCAGGTGGAACAATGTGTGGGAGAAAAACAGGGTCTGAGAATGTATTTCCAACACCCTCCAGGTTCCCAGGTACATCTCCCACTCTGTGAAGGAAAGAGCCACTCATGCAGAGAAACCAAAGTGGAAGGAACTTTTCTGGCCTCATACAGCTCCATGGGGAAGACGTGGGATGGGACAGGCAGTGAACTTTGTGCCTTGCTGGTGCCTTCGCATGTCAATTCACAGCTCAGAGGGAGAGGCAAATGTGTCCATTGGGCAGATGGGAAAACAGAGGTTCAGGGAGCAGAAATATCAATGTTAAATAGCAGAGCAGAATTTGTACTTAGGTTTCTCTCCCCTAAACTATTCTTTCTCCAATGAGAAAGACAAGGAAAGAGAAGGAAATCAGGGTCTATGTAACTTCACCCTCCACCAGGTGCCTTGCTGCAAGGCATCTGCACGTCACTGCTGAATGCGTGAAGCAAGGGTGAGTTCACTCCCTCCAGCTCTGCCTTCAGAACCCTGAATACAGCTCCCTGGCTGGTCCTGGGTGGTCCTTACCTATGAAATTACCAAGTAGTTATAGAGAAAGGAAAAGGAGAAAATGAAACTTTGTGGCAGAGGTATATCCTTGAGCTAACCAACTTGTTCAGCTGAACAGGAAGCAGGGGAAATGGAAACATTATAACCACCACCAGAATTTGGGGTCAGTTCTGTTTCAGATCCTGCAACAGCCCTTTTTTGGGTGAGTGTTGTTGGGTGTTTATTTTACTAGTTGAGCCTCAGGCTTCTCCTTAAACTATGGCTCCCATATGACCTCAAAAGACCGTTATTGAAAAAGGGCAAGTACTGTGTGGTCTCACTGATATGAACTAACATTAATGAGTGAACTTAGAGATTTCAGTTAAGAACTCAGGTTATTAGGAAATAGAAATAGGGTAGAGATTGGGTAATTGGTGCTGAAGGGATACAGATTGTGCAACAGAAATGGATAGCACAAAACTACCTGATTATAGCACAATAAGGTAAGTACACTGAATAAAGCTGAATGTGAGAAGGATAGAGGGAGGAAGGCTGGGGGCACAAATGAAACCAGAAGGAAAGATAGACGATAAAGACAGAGATGGTGTAATCTAGGAATGCCTAGAGTATACAATGATAGTGACTAAATGTACAAATTAAAAAGTGTTTTTGCATGAGGAAGAGCAAAGGAATGTCAATATTGCAGGGTGTTGAAGATAGATGGTGATTCATGTTTTAAAACTTCAACTTCTGTGTGAGGCTAAAGCAAGAAATTTTTTTTTTTTTTGGTGAAAAATTTATATTTTGACTAGTGCATTTCCTGATTTTACTTATATGGGCAGTTTAATTGAATACCATAAGTATATGGAACCTTGAATAGGGCATGAGATTTTGTTGGCTTGTCCAGGTTAGTGTATTGTCCTGATAAACACCAGAGTGATTTTAACAGTGAATAAAGAATATTTGCAAAGTCCCCTTGGAGGAATGGGGAGAAAGGGGGAAAAATTCTCCCCATTTGGAGAATTCCCAATATTCTCGCAAGCTGTGGGGATAACCAAATCAATAGGCTGAGCCTATTGTCCTAAAAAGACTCTTGTGAGGATGATTATTTGACGTATGCAAATAAAATGACACATAGTAGGCACTCAACACATGATGATTTCTTCCACCCCACAGAAGTGATAAAATAGGTAGAGATGGGTTGCTATATTCCACCAAAGCAGTAGGTATCGCTAGTAGGACACATGTCATTTTCCAATTTGACAGTTCCATTCATTCATTCTTTAAGCATTGGATAAAATAAATCTATATTCAATTGTATTTATAAACAAAATTCTGATGAAAGCAAGGGCAACTGCCATGATTTAAAAAAACTGATTGTAGGCAGTAAGCTTGGACCTGTCTATCATCTGGTTAATGGCATAATGCACTTGACCTCATTCCACACGCTAAGCAATGAAGGTGAGACCCAAGATGGCTCTGGGCTGCATGTGAAATTTGAAGTTCCTTTGTAGACACCCCCATGGGGCATAGCTAGAACATTTCTTGAAATCGTTCTGCCCGCAGTTGAACCCAGCTCCTTGGAATACTGAGGTCTTGTCAGGGCCAGGCCTGTTGGCAGTGGCGAACTTTGAGATTAGGTGGACACGCTCCTCCCCAGCTCTTCACAGATGTGCCTCTTCCAATAACAATATTTTCTCTGCTCCCTCTGAAAAGAAAGTCATGTGTTAAATGGAAGATTTGCTTGAGTGAGTCACTGGGAACCTAAGTGAAATCATATTAAGGAAGTAATATTTATTATATCCATAAAACAACCGCACAGGCGATGTGCAGGGGCCAGATGGGAGGCCCAGATGTGCAGGGAGCCAAATCAAGCCTGTCAAGAGTGGGGCCTGGACCTGTGAGTTAAAGCCCTTCAGCCAGGGAGGAATTGCAGATGGATATGGTCAGTCTCTGGCAGCCTCAGGAGAAGCAAAAGGAGAAGCAGGGTTCCCTGCAAGAGCTGTGACTGCTGTCAAGGATAACGTCCCATTCTAACACTAAATGTGCTGGCTCAGGGAGAGGTGACTGGAGGACCAGAGATGAAAGAGGCCAGATTTTCAGGTCGTGCATTATAAGAACTGGAAGGAGAGGAAGGAAGAAATGGAGTGAAGGAAAGGAATGAAAAAAGAAAGAGGGAGGGAAAGAAAGAGGGAGAGGGGGAGGGTGAAAGGAAAGGAGGAGAGAGGGAGGAAGGGGAGAAGGAAGGAAATGATTGCCCATGCACAGTTGGCTGAGTTATTGATTACTCAAGGGTACCCAGACAATGGGGCAAGTAGAGTAGAAATTCAATTCACACTATACTTGGAAGCTGAATACCTGGGTGGGAATGGATTCTTCCCAGAGAGAGTTTGCACATAGGTGCCAAAAGAGCTAACTGTAGTCCTAGATAGAAGAATAAAAGGATGGAAGAAGAGGAAACAGGAAGGAAAGGAAATGCCCAGCATCTCTGCTTTTTCTGCCCTGCACTTTGCTTGATTGTCCACTTTGACTCATGGTTAACATTCTTCTCTCCAACTATATTCCCCTTCTCTCACAGTTCATGCTAACCCCACCTATATTTAAGGTCCAGGTATGACACCACTTCCTCCAGGAAGCCTCCCCAGATGTCAATATCTTCTAAAAGAAGCCTCTGGTGACAGTTGAGAAACCCGATGAGAAATGTGACTGTTCATCTAGAAGTTGAGTCTGCCTCGAACACACTACGTTGGCCTCGTTGCCACGAGTGTCAGTGACCATCTCTCCAACCACATCTCTCTGGGTCCAGGACTGCCCAGTGGCCCTGAATCCTTTCTGATAGTCACGGGTACAAGGGCCTGGGTGCTCCCCTTATGTTACCTGTAAATGTGTGTCACTGATGAAGAACGATGGTGGCGATTCAGGCACCATTCTAGGCAAGTGAGCAAGGAAATTGTGAACTGTGACCTGGACCATGTGCAGTGAATGTCCATTCTTCTTGTCCACCCAGCATTCCTTCCCGTCTTCTAAGAACAGGGTGCATATTTTCATCTGGCGACCCACATTTCCTCCACTCTTAGTCCCTCGGACTCTAGCTGCAGTGACCCCCGCCTCTGGCTCCAGAGGTGATTCCTATTCCCCCGGGTCACAAGTTTAGGAACAAGTGCATGGCTCAAGCCATCCCATGAAAGCCAGGAGCTCTCAGGAAAGAAATCCCCTTTCTTCTGTAGGTAAGGAGGGGGTATAGCAAACAAATTAACTGGAGTTTTAGCTGCTGGAGGTCATCTTGCCATAATAGAGGGAAACCCTTGACCCAAGAATGGAGCCAACTCAGAGAAAGGCAGAGCCAAGATATAGAAAGACAGATATTCCTGAAGACATCATTTGAACACCTGGAGCCAGACATACCTGAAGCTGTTGCCTTTTGTATTTGTGTAAACCAATACATTCCCTTCTTTAGATAAAGACATTTTTCTTTGGCTTCCTGGCATTTGGCACTGAAAGAGTCCTGATCAGTAGTTAAAGTATCTGTTAACCATCACCAAGATGCAAAAAAAAAGGGAGTAAAGCAAGGCTCTGTTCATCACCAAAGTCAAGTCCTGAGCTAGGATTTGAATCCAGAGCTGTATAATTCCAGAGACCAAGTACTAGTATATACTTTATACTTACACTATGAATGCAAAGCTCTAAAATACAATCCATACATAGATGATGCTCAACTATGTATAGAGTAGCTATAAACACACTTCCGTCCAGAATTTTCTGCAACAATGAAGTGGTTGAGACTTTTTGCCAAGCATGGTAGCTCACAGGTGGCTCATAGCATTTGAAATACAACTGAAGAACTGAATTTTAAATTTTATTTAATTTTGATTAATTCAAATAGCCACAGATGGCTAGTGGTGGCCATATTGGATAGCACAAGATTAGACCTTCTGTTCCCAAAAGGGAGGATGGAATAAGCTCATAAAATAAATATATCTGGAGTCAGGGTGACCTGCATTCGAATCCCAGTTGGCCACTGTCTTGGTTTGCCAGAGCTGCTATGACAAATACCACACCCTGGATTGGCTTAAACAACAAGAACGTATCGGCTCACAGTTTCAAAGGCCAGAAGTCTCAAATCAAAGCATCGGCAAGGCTGTGCACTCTCACCTGAAGACTGCAGAGCTCCTGTACTGGCTCACCACAATCCTTGGGGCTCCTGAACTCGCTGCTCGGCTTCCTGTCCCATGGCGATCTCTTTCTCCTTGCGTCTGCTCTTCTGGTTCCGCTGACACTCAGCTTCTTCTTGGGTTCTGCTTCTGTTTAGGAAGCTTTCAGGAATGCAGATTAAGGCCCACTCTGATTCAATTTGGCTGTGCTTCAATAAGGTCCCAGAAGATCCGATTCACAAATGGGACCACACCCTAACTGATACATCTGTCTTCAAAGGGTCCTGTTTACCAATGGGTTTCATTTACTGGCTTTCTGACCTTAGACAAGTATCTCAGTTGATAGTGACAAAAACACCTACCCCATAGGATGGCCATGGTATTCAAACCATTCAACAATATCGACCACCTCCTGCATTCTGGACCCTGGACTTGTTATTGAAAAGATGCTAGTGCATAAGACAGCTAAGAACCCAGCCCCGGAGAAATGTCCACCTTCGGATGCCTGTTCAGAAATGTAAAAGACACAGCGAAGCACAGAGCACAGTGCCCAGCGCATAACACACACTCCGGAAATGAAAGTTTGTTTCAAGACGCAGACATAGTCTGAAAGGGATATTCAACATCTCCAGAGTATTTCACATTACCTCGAGAAAGTTGAGAGGGTTATGCAAATGGGTCTGTTGAATAAAGACTACTCCTAGGTAAAATCATTATGCAGAACTGTTTCCCCTCTGCATAAGATGGCAAAAATTATCTCCCTGGTGCCAATTATGTACTTGTTAGCACTGACATTCTCAGAGTCGTTACCGGGAATGGGTGTCGTTTATGTAAGAGCTACATTGGGTTCTACTGTAATTTTTTCTCTGTTTACACCTTGGTATAATAAATGTCATTTTTTTAAGTGCTAAGGTATTGGGTATTTAATCTATCATTAAGGCTTGGAATATGTTTGCCTCTAAAAGGTCCTCACATCCAAACACCTTCAGGTGTCACGAAACGGAGCAAATATTCAGGAGTACTTTGATGAGGATGGGATCAGGAGATAGGAATTCCATTTCTGACTTACTGTGTGTGTCCTGGAGCACACAGCCTCCCTCCTCTGGGTCTGATTGCCCCATGTGTCATAGGCAGCGATGAAAATGAGACAATTTCTAAAGTTCTCTCCCAGGCTTGGTTTCCTATAAATTGTTTAGAAACTCACATTTCTATATCTGATTAAAACCATATTGTCAAAAACCATTATTAACAGTGTATGAAAATAGACATATGGAGCAGAATGGAGGGTACACAGATACTAACAATGATGAATATGATATATATGATGATAAATACGATGATGATAGAAAGATAAGCAATCAATAGATGATATAGATAGATGATAGATTGTAATAAATATAAATTAGATGGATGATATATGACAGATGGATAGATAGAGATAGAAAGGATGATAGAAATAGATGGATGGCATCAAAAAGTGGAGAAATGAATTATTGAGTAAATGGTATAAAAAAATAAATCATTCAACATGAAGAATCAAGGTGGATTCCTACCTCACACCATATACAAAAAGAAAATCCAGATATATGAAACACTTAAACATGAAAAATAGAGACCAGAAAGCAAAGAAAAGAAAGGAGAAAGTTTTTGTGATTAAATGGCGGGGGGGGGGGGGGAATTTCTCAAAAGCACTCAAATATCAGAGATCATTAGGGTGGCTAAGGTTGGAATTGGTTACATCGAAATTAAAGAGATCTGCCCCATGGACGCTGCAGACAAAATTAGTATAAGGCTAATGGAGACTGACAAGCTATTCACAAATTCTTTCTATCTAGAAGACAGAGAGATCTAGAAATCAGCACAAATCCAAAGACAATGGACAAGACATATGAATAAACAATTCACAGAAGGGGAAAGAAAATGACCCATCAGAATATAAAGATGAGTTCAAAATGACTAGTGAGGGGCAACAGGTAAATTAAAATAGCCGTGAAGTAGCTCATTATCCCCCATCCAGCTGGTAAAATCAGGGAGAATCATGCATTAGCAGAAATGTGATGAAAGAGGACTTCTCATGTACACCCGGAGAAGAGGAGCAAAGGATATAGCTGTTTCCAATAACAGTCTGGTGGGACTTGATGAAATTAAGCATACCCAAGAACCCAGCAGTCCCATCCTCAGTGATAGACCAAACAAAGTTTTCGCCCAGGTCCGCGAGGAGGTATGCACAAAGGCATGCACAGTTGTGTGTTGGCATGTCGACTGAAAGTTGGCGTGGACCCTCAGAAGAGGAACAAGTGAATACTATGGGGGGATATATTATTTTATGGGATATTATGTGTGTTAGTTAGATTCAGTTGTCAACTTGGCCAGGTGAGCATACCTAGTCTTGTTGCTGCGGACATAAGCCAACGGTAC
>PVIY010058168.1:0-12574 GCA_004026745.1 Myrmecophaga tridactyla | reverse complement strand
CACTAGCATTTCAAACTAAATTTATTTTAACATTTGTTCCCCCTATTATTTATTTTTATTCCATATGTTCTACTCTTCTGTTGATATAGTAGCTAAAAGGAGCACCAGACACAAGGTTTTCACATTCACAGAGTCTCATTGTGAAAGCTATATCATTGTTCAATCATCATCAAGAAACATGGCTACTGGAACACAGCTCTACATTTTCAGGCAGTTCCCTCCAGCCTCTCTGCTACATCTTGAACAACAAGGTGATATCTACTTAACGCGTAAGAATAACCTCCAGGATAACCTCTCGACTTTGTTTGGAATTTCTCAGCCATTGACATTTAGTCTCATTTCACTCTTCCCCCTTTGGTCGAGAAGGTTCTCTCAATCCCTTGATGTTAATTCTCAGCTCATTCTAGGGTTTTTCTCAGTCCCTTGATGCTGAGTCTCAGCTCATTCCAGGATCTCTGTTCCACGTTGCCAGGAAGGTCCACACCCCTGGGAGTCATGTCCCACGCAGAGAGGGGGAGGGTGGTGAGACTGCTCGTCATGTTGGCTGGAGAGGGAGGCCACATCTGAGCAAAAAAGAGGCTCTCTTGGGGGGTGACTCTTAGGCCTAAATTTTAAGTAGACTTGACCTATCCTTTGTGGGGTTAAGTTTCATATGAACAAACCCCAAGACTGGGGACTCAGCCTATAGCTTTGGTTGTCCACACTGCTCCTTAATGGCTCTTTAACAGCTCCCCCACCCTTGACTCTACCTCAGCTGGGACCAATATGTCATGAGACTATTCTTATCTCCAAATGAAGATGAAATGAGAGCTCTTCTCCACCCTCTCTCAGAGAAACACACTCTTTGGAAAGAGGTATAAACCCAACCCACAAATTTCCCTCATTCCAGACCAAGAGTGTGCCTCTGTCCTGGCTGCACCAACCCTACTTCCTCCAACTAGATGGACTCCCTCACCATGAGTGAACAGAACACACAGCCTGGTCTTTTCCTATCTAGTGAGCTGCATAAGCACTGGTAAACAAGACTTGGTATCAATTCGAAGAGGCCTGGATCTCATTTGTGATTAATTTATTCATAGGACAGAGGCAGTGAGATTTCTTATAAAAACCAGAGGCCCTAACAGGGTGATAGGGAGGTATCCTGATATGGTCTGTTTACCCATGTTTTCTCTTTCCAATGGCAGGGTATCAGAGGCAAGCAGCTTGGCCAAACTGGTGATCTAGAACATGAGGTTAGAAGGAATATTGAACCTATATGACTGAACGTTGTTACAGGAGAATCCTTCTTAACACAGACTAATAGTTGGTCAGCTAATTTTAAAAGATTAAAAATTTTAAATTTGGGACTCAAGAAAATATACATACATATTTTACTTCTAACTTACATATAAATGTAGATTCATTCACCAATTTTTATGTATAGTGCCAATTCCTTTTCTTTGAAAATGTGGCTACTGATGAGTACCTTGTCCTTTATTTCTCCTAAATGCATCGTCTCCAATTTCCTGTTTGGTTTAAAGTGAAGTGAGACATCTGCAAAGCAATCTGATTTTTTTTTTTTTACTTTTTTATTGTAAAATATAGCAAAGAAAGGAAAGAGCAATAGTTTTCAAAGCACACTTCAACAAGTGGTTACAGAACAGATCCCAGAGTTTGTCATGTGCTACCATTCCACCAACTCAAGATTTTTCCTTCTAGCTGCTCCAAAACACTGGAGGCTAGATGGAATATTAATATAGTGATCAGCAGACATACTTGTTTGTTAAATCCAATTTTCTTTGTCATACCTCCTCCTCCTCCTCTAATCCCTCTCCCAATCTATAGGGATCTTTAGATAATGCCCTTTCTGCCTTTTTCTTGTTGAGAAGGGGTGTTGACCCTAAAGGATAGGGAGATTTAATCAATCGATAATCTTGGAGAGGCTGGTCCCTCTGGGTTTCAGGATTTATCTGACCTAGGAATCTTCCAGGAATTATAGATTCCAGGAAAACAAACTTAGTGCATGAAACCTTTATAGAATCTCAGTTCAAGCCCTAGGTGTTCTTAAGAGTCAAGAGAAGTGATGTTGGTTGGGGTTTATCAAACCATGGCAATTAGCACTATCTAACTGAAGCTTGCCTCAGAGTAGATGCCGGAATAGTCTCCGGACTCTAATTGATCTCCCCTGGCCACTGATACCTTATTTTATTACACTTCTTTTCCTCCTTTTGGTTTGGAAGCCATTGTGTATCCCACAGAGCCAGGGCCAGACTTATCCTGGAAGCCACACCCATGTTGTCAGGGAGATTTTCACCCCTGAATGTCATGTCACACATAGTGAGCAGGGCAACAATTTTCCTTGCAGAGCTGGGCTTAGAGAGAGAGAGAGGCCTCATCCCAGCAACAGAAGAGATTTCCTGGAAGCAACTCTTAGGCCTCATTATGGGTAGTCTTAGCTTTTCCCTTACAGAAATAAGTTTTATAAGGGCAGCACTCAAAATCAAGGGCTTGGCCTATTTTCTTGGGAGTCCCCAATGATTGCAAAGGTACCTGGAGTTTCCCACATGAGAAATTTTAATAGTTCCATATATATATATATTCATTCCCCTTTGGACCCTCAAGGGACTCTACCAATACTTTTCAATTATCAGTCCACCATAATCTGAGATGCATCCCGGTATTACATTAAGCTATACGAAATTAAAAGGCCTCATCCCTGTTCTGGACTCCAGGAGTTTGGGATGTTTAAATGAGCTATCCATACAGGTTGAGTTAGATTATGTGTTGCCAAAAATTTAGGTTTTAGACATAATAAACCTCTCTGCCTTTGGTCTCAAATAGTAGGTGAAGGTCTAGAATACCCTGTCAGAATACAGGGTAAAAATGTCTAAATACTTAGACTCAGCCAGGTCAGACTAATTTTTGTTTGTATTTTTGCATAAGCAGGCACTGGGAATCGAATCCAGGTCTCCAGTATGGCAGGCGAGAATTCTGTACTGAGTCACCATTGCACTGCCCTGGATTAGTTTTTTACTCTAATTGAGGCCTGATTTCTTTTTTCAGTTACTTTAACTGTTATTATATATAGCTATGCTAACTTTCCCGGCTGTAGCACTCCATTTCTGGGTTTTAGATGTCACAGAGTTATTCAAACTTCCAGGGAAATACCAGCTGATAGACATATTGCTCAGTGTGTCTCAGAATTTAGAAAGATATTTACAACTTCAGACTAAGTGTGGCCACTATCAAGGCTTACAATCTAGGCTCCAATTTTCTTATAAATATTTTCTTAAAGAGACCTTAGCATATCTGTTCTTTTGTTTCTGCTTATTTTGCACAACACATTGTCCCCAAGGTTTATTCAGTTCGTTGTTGTACCTCTCACATATAAATGTGTCACAGTTCATCATTCTGCTTCTCAATCATTGTACCCTTTTACTCCCTCAATCTATTGGGCTTTATGGATAAAGTTCAAAATAAACAAACCATGTCTTAACAGTATCCTCACTTGGTTGTACAATCAGCGGTATTCTCAGTTTTAGACTATTTTCATTGGGCCATAGCAACAAAGAACCAACAATGCAGCATTACCAACAATCAAATCAAAACTACCCCTTATCACTTGTCTCTCCACACATCTCCCCATTAGTTGCCCCAGGTATTGCTGTGGTACTATTGATGTAATCCTATTAACTATTGGCCATAGCATGCATTTTTAGTTTTCCCCTATACCCTGCTACTATTGACTCTCTGTCCACTATCAAACCTTTGAAATAGTTCATGTGAGAACTCATTTTTAATTGTAGTTTTAATCAGTGGGAATACTTGGCAGTAAACATTCCTTTCAGTCATATTCACCTTCAATATGGTAATGTTACTTATAACCTGTTCTAGTTTGCTAGCTGCTAGAATGCAATATACCAGAAACGGAATGGCTTTTAAAAGGGGGAATTTAGTGAGTTGCTAGTTTACAGTTCTAAGGCCGAGAATTAAAACAAGTTTATAGAAAAGTCCAATCAAAGGCATCCAGGAAAAGATACCTTGGTTCAAGAAGGCCAATGAAGTTCAGGGTTTTCCCTCAAGTGAGAAGGCACATGGTGAACACAGTCAGGGCTTCTCTCTCAGCTGGAAGGGCACATGGCGAAGACGGTGTCATCTGCTAGCTTACTCTCCTGGCTTCCTGTTTCATGAAGCTCCCTGGGAGGCATTTTCCTTCTTCATCTCCAAAGGTTGCCGGCTCATGGACTCTCTGCTTCGTAGTGTCACTCTCTCTAAATTTTTCATTCTCCAAAATGTTTCCTCTTTTATAGGACTTCAGAAACTAATCAAGACCCACTCAAATGGGTGGAGACATGTCATCCCCTAATCCAGTTTAACAACCATTCTTAACTAAATCACATCAACCAGGGAGATGATCCAATCACAGTCTCAAACATACAGTATTGAATAGAGATTATTCTACCTTTACGAAATGATATTTTGATTAGAACATGGCTTTTCTCAGGAGGCATACTTCTTTTCAAACCAGCACATAACCCCACTACTTAGTTACTATCACTTCTATCTGTTCCCTTGCATTTAGGTTCAGCCTCACTGGGTAGCCTTTCCCCCATCTCTGGCTTTTATGTACCTCTAGGTCTGCTGTATTCTACAGTGTAATCTCTGAGATTACCATTACCACAGTCATAATAACAAGATCATACAGTATCTGTCCTTTCGTGTCTAACTCATTTCACTCCACATTAGGTCCTCAAGGTTCATCCATGTCTTATGCTTCAGGACCTCATTTCACCTTATTGCTGCATAATATTCCAGCAATCTGATTTTTTAATGATTTTCATAATTTTCCCCAAATACTTTACACTTGTCTTACCCATATCTAATATAAAAAGAGGTATTTAAGTTACCTTGTTTTCTTCCTCAAAATAATATTATGCCTAGTTAAAGGATCAAATAGTACTAAAAAGTTTATAATAAAAAATAAAAGACATCTGCTCTAACCTCCTTGCCTCCAGTCTCCAGAGCCAATCATTTTCAACTATTTTAGCTATTTCTTCTGGTTCTTACCTTCTATTTCTAAATAAGGTGTTTGTATCCTATTTATTAATTTATTCATTTTTGGTCATTATACATTGCCTTCCTACTATGGCAGTTGAGTATTTAGCTTTCTTATACCACATCCTCCATTTCTTCCCCAATTAAGTTTTAAGTTTATGGTAGGCAAAATTCTAATATGACCCCCAATGATCCTCATTCTTGTACAATCCCCTTCCCTTTGCATGTGAGAGGAATCTGTGAAAATGATAGGATATCACTCCTCCGATTATAAAGAACTATAAGATAATAGGTGATTTAAGCTGCTAAATTCGTGATAATTTGCTATGCAACAATAGAAAACTAATACAAGGTTAAATCCATAGTATTGGAATCTTACAACTATTGTAAAAATTGTTCACTTCTAAGCCAAGTATTGTTACTATGATTATATTTCCTTTCTTGTTCAATTTTTTGTTTATTCCTGGAGTTAAAAATTGCCACCATTTTTTTCATTTGTTTAATTCTCTGTGTATCTATTGTTACTATTTTCCCAAGTAATTCAACAGGTCTGTTAAGTGTCCAGTGATATTTTCTCCAGTTACTCAAACCCAAATAATCTATCAGTTCCAAATTTTTCCAAACTGCCTGTCTCCTACCCTAGTTTGGACTGTCCACTCTCTAATCCTGGTGCATAGCTGTTGTTCTAGGATTTGCCTTGACCTTTATTCAAAGTTAGTTTCCCTGTTTCCTATTTTCTTTATTGGTTTATTCCCTCCCTTTCCTGGAATATATCCTCCAGTAGCTTTCTAAAAACGTATAGTCAGGAATAGCTTCATTCTCCCAACACACTTGATTAATAGTTTGTTCAGATATAAAGCTCTAGTTTGAGTATCATTTACTGGCTTTAAAAAAAAAACAAATGTTTATTACCTCACAAGTTCTGTGAATCAGGAATCTGGGAGCAGCTTACCTGGATGGTTTTGGTTCATGTGGTTGCCTTCATCAGGGATTGCAGTCATCAGAAGCTAGAGATGGCTCTCAGGCTGAAGGATCCATTATCAAGGCGGCTCACAGAAATAGCTGTTGATAGGCGCCTCAGTTCATCTTTGGCTGTTGACGAGACCTATCTCAGGTTCTTACCACAGACGCCTCTCCATAAGCTGCTAGAGTGTTCTCACAATATGGCAGCCAACTTCTCCCAGTGTGACTAATCCAAGAGGGAGAGAAGGAAACCACAATATCTTTCTATGACCTAGCATTGAAAGTGACGATTTTAGTTTCCTTGTTGCTAAAGTAAATACCATGCAATGGGTTGGTTTAAACAATAGGAATTTATTAGCTCACAGTTTTGAGTCCAAATCAAACCTTCACCAAGGCAATGCTTTCTTCATGAAATCTGGCATTCTAGGACTGGCTGCCAGTGATCCTTGGCTCTTGGCTTTTCTGTCACATGGCAATGCACATGGCAGCCTTTCCTGGCCTCTCCCTTCTCTTCCAGATTCTGTTGACTTTCAGCTCGTGGCTGCTCCCTCTGTGGCTTTTTTCTCTCTGTGACCTTCCTTATAAGGCCTTCAGCAATAGGATTGAGACTTATCTTGGGCCATACCTTATCTGAAGTAACCACATCAAAAGGTCCTATTTACAAGGCTTCACCCTCAGAGGAATGGAGTAAGTTTAAGAACATGTTTGTCTGGGTTACAAGCTCCAAACCACCACAGTGACACATTGTCACTTCTACCTTATTTATTAGAAGTGAGTCAGTAAGTCCAGTTCATATTCAAGAAGAGGGGAATTAAACTCTTTCTTGAAGAGAGGAGTATCAAAAAACTTGTGGACATATTTCAAAACCACCACATTTTCATATTAGAACATTTTACTTTGGCTACTATATTTTTAATTTCCAGAGCCCTTTTGATTCTCTGATTATTCCTTTTTCACACCTTCTCTCATTTCTCCATGCATATTATTCTTTATTTGAAGTTTTCTTCTGTTCCCTGCATTATCTCTGTTTCTACTGGGCCCTTTTTATGTTTTTATTTTGTTCTCTTTTTTTGAGGATTGACAAATATCCTTGAATAACTGGTGATCTTTGGCTTTCCATACTGATTTTAGAGTGATGAACTAAAAAGCTGATTAGAAGCTTGTGGGGGAGTTGCCCATTGAGGACTTCAGTGGGTACTTTCTACTCAATTTCTATAATTGCTCCAAGGAAGAATCCTATATCTGTTTCTCTGGGGATTGGGTATAGGCTTGTTTGCTAGTATAATGGGATCAGAATAGGGAAGAGATTACTGAAAATCTCACTTGAGGACCCTGATTTTCACTAAATTACCAGATTTTCAATCCTACACCATATGCCAGCCTCCACTGTAAACTGGTGTCCAGGAGTGCAGTGCTTCCTAGATTAAGTTCCTTCAGAGAAATCTTTCATCTCATTGTATAGGCAAGGTCGTGTACCTGATTGTGCCAAATGCAATACACAGTTTTAACTGTTCCCATGCTCATTCTTTATACTACGTTCTGTAGTAACTATTGCATCTAACTATTGAGCCTCTCAGAAGAATTAATCTGAGATTAATTCCTGAAGTATCCTCACTGCAGACACTTAAATTAAAACTTTCTCCACTCTGCTAGGTTACCACCCATCTATTCACTTTCCATTTTCTAAAAGATCATTGCTACTGTATTCTCATCTGCTATTATATTCCCATTTGTTCTCTTTGCCCTTAGAGGTTAATGCCAGTATTATTATTGTTGTTATTTTGATGATGTCATGTTAGCAAATTTGGAAGGAAAAAGAAATAAACTAACATGAACAATCTACCATTCTTTAAATGTTTTATTGTGATATAATTTCAAAATTACAGAAAAGTTGTAAGACTTGTACAAAGAAATTCCCTAAACCTTTTACTTCAGTTAAACAGTTGTTACTATTTTGCCACATTTGCTTTATATCTCCTTATATATTTTCCCCTTCTAGTTGAGAGTAAGTTGCTTACATTATGTACCTTTTCCCCTACATATTTCAGTTAGTATTTCCTAAAAACAGGAACTTTTTTTTTATAATCCACAATACAGAAATCAAATTTGGAAAATTTTAACATTGATACAACACCATTATCTAATTAGCTATAGTCCATATTCCAATTTTGCAATTTATCCCATTAATGTCCTCTAGAGCAATTTTTTTTCCTTCCAGGATCCAATTAAAGATCATGCATTGCATTTAGTTGACATGTCTCTTTAGTTTCTTTTAATCTGGAACAGTTCCTCTGCCTTTCTTTGTATTTCATAACATTGGCATTTTTAGTAGTACAGGCAAGAAAATATTCCTTAATTTGGGTTTCTCTAATGTTTATCATGATTAGATTCAGATTAAACTTTTTGACAAGACTACTACATAATCAACATTATCTCTTCAGTACATCGTATCAATAGGGATATAATATCATTTTCTGCCATTACTGGTTTGTTAACTTTGACCAGTTGATTAAGATGGTGTTTGCCAGTATCTGCTATAAAGTTACTATTTTTCCTTACATAATTAATAATTTGTGGGGAAATACTTTGAGGAGATGTATATATATATTTAGTTCATCATCAAACTTTCACGCGCTTTAGTTTTATTATCAATTGATGGTTCTTGTGTGAATCAATTATTTCTATGACAGTGATGGTTTTCTAACTCCAATCTACCATTTTAACTCAAAGTCTACAGCAGTTTTTTTCAATAACTCACCTTTCTTGAGTTTTCTAAACATTCAACTTAGTTTTTATAAAAACAACTGCTCCTTTTTTTTTTTTTTTTTGCATCTGTATCCCATTAGTTTAAATATTTATTAAATTTAAAAATCACAACCACAAAGTGTGATGGTCAGGTTCATGTGGCAACTTGGCCAAGTGGTGGTGCCTGGTTGTCTGGTTGGGCACATGCTGGCCTGTCAGTTGCTATCAGGACATTTCATGGACTTAAATCATGACCATGTTGGCTGCATCCAATCAGCTAGGGGGAGTGTTTTTGCAACTAGTGATGCTTAATCTAATCACCAGAAGGCTTTTAAGGAGGATTCAGAAGAGAAAATCACTCTTCCTGCTTCAGCCAGCCAGCCTCTCCTGAGAGTTGGTGGAGGACCTTCAGTGGAGCTGCCAGGTCTGCCCTACAGATCTTGGGCTCTTACATCCCTGTGGTTGCATGAGACACTTTTATAAATTTTATATTGACAGGTATCTCCTGCTGACTCTGTTTCTCTAGAGAACCCTAGCTAATACACATAGTAAAACTGATATAAATTGTTTGGGAAAAAAATCACAACTCACTCTTGGTAAATGTACAATTCAACTTGTGGGAACAAAAGCATATAGGTATGGGGCGAGCCACGGTGGCTCAGCAGGTAAGAACGCTTGCCTGCCATGCCTGAGGACCTGGGTCTAATTCCCAGTGCCTGCCCATGTTAAAAAAAAAAAAAAAAGAAAAAGTATATAGGTATGGTGGTGGCAACTGGTATATTGCAGGCAGAAACTGGAGTGTTGCAGGCTTCTTTTACTTTGTTTTTCAGAGGAAATGGACAGCAAATTTATCTAACAAGTCTATCAAATGGAGTTCCTTTAGGAGACTTTCTACTATATATAATTTTGAGCCATCTGTATTTAATTTTCTAAAATACATCAAGAAACTAGGGCATCTTAAGGAATTACTAATACAAACTTAGATAACCTTATCTTTAACCAAGTTGGAGATTCCTGAAAGTTTGTCAAATTCAGTGTGTGAGTTAGTATGCAGGAGATCCTTTTCCAGACACAATTTAGACTGTTAGAATTCCCTGAGGTGATGTAGTGCCCAGAAATAATGGTACCTGGCAGAAATTGACAAAGCTGATCCTAAATTCATCTGAAAATGCAAGAATAGCCAAAAATCATGAAAAAGAAGAACAAAATTGGAGGATTCACACTTTTCAATTTAAAAAACTTAATACTATAAAACTTTTTTTTATTACTACTACAGTAATCAAAACAGTGGTAATGACATAAGGATAGACATATAAATCAATAGAATAGAATTGGGAGTCCAGAAATAAACCCTTACATTTATCGTCAATTGATTTTTTTTTTTTAACATGGGCAGGCACCAGGAATCGAACCCGGGTCCTCTGGCATGGCAGACAAGCATTCTTGCCTGCTGAGCCACCGTGGCCCAATTGACTTTTGACAATAGTAACAAGTCAATTCAATGGAGAAAGAATAGTCTTTTTAGCAGATGGTGCTGGAACAACTGGACATACACATGCAAAAGAATGAAATTGGACGCCTACCTTACACCATATGCAAAAATTAACTCTAAATGGATAATTGACCTAAATGTAAGAGCTAAGAGTTTGAAACGCTTATAAGCAAACATAAGAGTAAATCTTCATGACCTTGAATTAGGCAATAGTTTCTTATATATGACACCAAAAGCATAACAACAAGAACAAAAAGATAAATTGAACTTCATCAAAATTAAAAACTTTTGTACTTCAAAGGACACCATCAAGAAAGTGCAAAGACAACTCACAGACTAGGAGAAAATATTTGCAAGCCATATATCTGATACAGAACTTTATCCAGAATATATAAAGAAAAAACTCTTACAATTCCACAATAAAAAGAGCATCTACAAAGTCCTGAAACCTAGAGGGCCCAGCCTCTTCAGAATATCAGCTAGTTCCATCTTCCTGCCCCATATTATTGACAGCCCCTTCCAACATGAAAAAGTTAGAATGGACATAGCCCAAATACCCCTAAAGAGTGGGATAGAAAGATTAAAGATGATGGTGGAGTTATACAGAGAAGGTAGGGTTTAACGAACGAGTATGATTGCTGTATCATTATATTGATATATCTTTTAATCTCCAGTATCTTAGAGCAGCTAGAAGTAAAAACCTAAAATTGTGGAATTGTAACCTATACCAAACTCTGAAACCTGTTCTACAACTAATTGTTGTGTTGTGCTTTGAAATTTATTATTTTTTTGTATATGTGTTATTTTTCACAAAAAGGAAATAAGTCGATTGTGATAATTAAAAAAAAATATTCCTTCTAGCCTCCTATATTCTGGAGCAGCTAGAAAGAAAAATCTGAGATGATGGTATCGTAGCCCATGACAAACTCTGGGATCTGTCCTGTAACTACTTGTTGAAGAGTGCTTTGAAAACGATTGCTTTTTTCTTTCTTTGCTTTGTATATATGTTATACGATAACAAAAA
Organism: Myrmecophaga tridactyla; assembly: GCA_004026745.1. NCBI lineage: Eukaryota > Metazoa > Chordata > Mammalia > Pilosa > Myrmecophagidae > Myrmecophaga > Myrmecophaga tridactyla. The sequence goes on along the minus strand of PVIY010058168.1, from coordinate 1,316 downwards.
AGTTAAAAAAAAAAAGAAAAGAACATATACAGCACAACTTACAAATAGGCAAAGGATCTAAATTCCAAGAGGATTGAAAACATGTGTCCACACCAAAACCTGTACATAAATGTTCATAGTAGCATTATTCATAATATCCAAAAAGTAGAAACAACCCAAGTATCCAACAACTGATGAATGGAAACAAAATATGGTATATCCACACAAAGAAATATTATTTGGCCATTAAAAAGAGAGTGAATTAATAAACTATTCCAATTCAAGAGGCTATAAACCATGCGAGGAGTTCTCAATAAAAATGTTTTTTAAAAAAGAGCCCCAAAAAAGAAGTTATAAAAAGAACAGTTTTAAGTCAAATTACAGAGAAGGAAATAACAAATATATAAGTAAATATTAATGAATTAAGAAGTAAAAACAGTGGCATTAATAAGCAGACCCGAGAACTAGAATGTTTAATAAACTAACAAAATAGATAGACCTTCAATTAAACTAACCGAGAAAAACTACGTAAAGCAAGTGTGCTAGTTTGATGCTATTATGTACCCCAGAAAAGTCATGTTTCAATCCTGATCCAATCTTGTGGTGGCAGTCATTTCTTTTAATTCTGATTCAATGCTGTAGGTTGGAAACTTTTGATTAGATTATCTCCACGGAGTTGGGACACGCCCAATTGTGCGTATGACCTTTTGATTAGATGGAGATGTGACTCCACCCATTCCAGGTCGGTCTTGCTTAGTTTACTAGAGGCTTTATAGCGGATAGTTTACTAGGGTCTTGATAGTTTGCTAGAATCTTTAAAAGGGGAAACATTTTGGAGAAACCTCAGAAAGGACAGAGCCAACAGAAACTTCAGAGCATCAGAGCAGAGCTAACACAGATGCCAATACTTGGAGAACAGAGACACAGATACTTGGAGATACCTGGAGCCCAGCAGATGTTGACATGAGATTTGAGCATGGAAGAATCTGGAGTAAGCCAAGGGAAGCCAAGAGATGAAAGCCAGCCCCGGAGAAGCAAAGTGAGGAATCCCACAGAAAGAGAGGTTGGAGCAAAGGACCAGCATGCATGCCTTCTCAGCTGAAAAAGTGAGCTCCTTTCTGTTCTAAGAAAATAGAAGCCATTAGAAGAGAATTTCCATGGTGACATCTCACATTCCACTGCATCTAAACTTCTGGTATAGTGGATGAACTAACTCCATTTGTCACTGGATCCATCACCTCTAGCCTACTCAGGGATTTTGCTCCTGAAACCATCCCCCTCTCTCTCCTACAGCACACGTTTTTTATTCTTCCCAGATCGTTTCCATCAGTACGTAC